>VKOC01003515.1:0-15171 GCA_009364415.1 Spea multiplicata
AAAAGAGACTAAAGAAAATGGAGGATGTAATTAAAGCACTTATACAGTGCACCACAGTGCAGCAAGAAACAAACAAAAGGGCAGCTGAGACTAATACTATACAGCAGGAGAATATCGCTGCACTACAGCAACTGGTGCTAGCCCAAAAAGAAAACACAGAGGCTATGATCAGGCAAGCCGCATTAGCTCAAGCTGAAGCTCATCAAATGCTCAGAGAGGAGCAGCACAATGCCACTCGTGCCATGCAGCAAGAGATCCAGGTCCTATCTGAGAGGATTACCAGGGACACTGCAGAAGGACTGCAAGGTCCCAAGGTAATCAGGGCAAGTAACTTTCTGCAAAAGATGGTGCCTACAGATGATGTTGAGGCCTACCTGATGGCATTTGAGCGAACAGCGGAGAGAGAAGGCTGGCCTGTGGCTGAATGGGCAAGCTTAATAGCACCGTTTCTAAGTGGAGAACCCCAAAAGGCATACTATGATCTGGAACCAGACCAAGCAAGGGATTACAACAAGCTAAAATTGGAGATCCTGGCACGTTTGGGAGTTACAGCAGCTATCCGCGCACGGAGATTTCACGCCTGGATGTACAGCCCAGGAAAAGCAGTTCGGTCACAGATGTTTGACTTGATACATCTCGCCAGAAAGTGGTTACAGCCGGAGGTCAACTCATCAAGCTACATAGTAGAGCAACTAGTGATGGACCGATTTTTGAGAGGTTTACCAGTTACTCTCCGCCGGTGGGTCAGTTAGAGCGACCCCCAGACAGCTGACCAGTTGGTTGCTTTAGTAGAGCGGTACATTGCAGCCGAGGAAGTCATCCAACATCCTGCAGCGGAGCGATCTCGAAACCTAAAAACCCCCAGCAAATATGGTAAGACTGCTCCTGGGAAAAGGGGGATTTTTGAAGAGCAAGCAGGCTCTTACAATTCCAGGGACATAACGCCAAGAGAAAGAGGTTTTTTCATGCAGGAAGAACCTACAAGGGACACTAGAATGATAAAGTGTTTTAAATGTCGGGCATTTGGACATATAGCAAAAGACTGCCCTGATAATATCGAACCAATGGAATGTAACTTGGGTAATAATAGGGATGATTATTCATTATATTCACGATCTGTGTGTTCTGCAAACAAAAGTGGTTGTGGGAAAAATCATCCATGGTGTACTGTAACAGTGGAAGGGAAAACAGTGCAGGCCTTACTAGACTCTGGAAGTATGGTGACTCTGCTGGACAAGTCTTTGGTTCCCGACATTTGTTCTGATGACTGTAATAAGGTGGATATCGCATGTATACATGGGGACATACATAATTATCCCACTACTATGGTTCGGGTCGAGACGCATTGTGGCACAGTAGACTGTCAAGTTGGCCTGGTACCAAAATTAGCACACGATATGATAATCGGTAGAGATTTCCCACATTTTTTAGGATTGTGGAAGTCCTCTGAAAATAATGCATCTAGCTTATCGGATGACTTTCCTTTTGCAGACATATTGGTAGATGAGCTGAATAGCAATGAGGAACCTGGAAATAAGCTGTCATGCCCCATTAAAACACTAGTGGGCGATAATCCAGAACAGCATGATTCTTTGAATAATCAGGAACAAGACATGGGGTTAATTGATTTAGAAGTTAGCCCAGGTAATTTTCATAGTGCACAGTGGTCAGATCCTACTCTATCAGTGGCTAGAAGCACTATTGCAGTAAGAAACGGAGCACCCACTGACCCAGGAAAACCACTTACCTATCCGTATTTTGAAATTGACAATGACTTATTATATCGAGTTGATAAAAAAGAGGCGACAAAACAGTTGTTGGTGCCACAAAGTTATAGGCGCACAGTGTTAAATCTCGCACATAGCCATGTCTTAGGAGGTCATCTAGGAGTGGACAAAACGAGAGAAAGGATACTCAGGAGATTCTATTGGCCAGGGGTGATTGCAGACATAACAAATTACTGTGCATCCTGTCCTGATTGTCAGCTCACTGCCCCATTTAAAGCATTCCGTAGTCCATTGGTGCCCTTACCCATCATTGAAACCCCATTTGAACGTATTGCGATGGACTTTGTTGGCCCGTTGGTGAAATCTGCGAGAGGACACCAATATATATTAGTAATATTGGATTACGCCACCCGATATCCCGAGGCGATACCTATGCGTACAACCTCTGCAAAGTCTATTGCCAAAGAATTGGATGATGTTTAGCAGGGTTGGGATCCCAAAAGAAATTTTGACAGATGCATCTGATGTTGGACTGGGGGCAGTCCTTTCTCAGGAAAGCCGAGGGGAAGAGCACCCGATCTTGTACATAAGCAGGAAGCTTAACCCACACGAAAGGAATTACTCTATTGTAGAGAAAGAGTGCCTTGCTATAAAGTGGGCGGTAGACCATCTTAAATATTACCTGCTAGGGAGGAAGTTTAGACTGGTAACTGACCACGCACCACTTACATGGATGTGCCAGAACAAAGAGAAAAACAGTAGAGTAACACGCTGGTTTCTGAGTTTGCAACCCTATCACTTTTCCGTAGAACACAGGGCTGGATGCAAACAGGGGAATGCTGATGGGCTCTCAAGAATGCACTCACTGATGTCTATGGTCGCTCACCCCATCAGGTCTGAGCTGGGGGGGAGGATGTGTGACAGAAAGCAAGGAATGATAATGGAGGGAGTGTATATTTCACCTTATATTTTGCAGGGTGGTTACCCTCAATAGTTTACTAGCCCCAGGGAGATGTATTGTTAATAATGTAATTATTAATGTCTGTTGTTATTTGTGTGTTTTGGGTCCCTGGGGTGGAGCATTTGGAGAGTAGGGCGGGCCAGTGCTCCACTCCACAGTTTATGAGCAGCCGAAGACCAGCAGGTGGGAATCCAGTCCGGAGATTATCGGATACTCTCCTAGCACTCACCTGCATCCACTAATTAATGGGAGAGGCAGTTAAGTAGCCTTCTGGTCTCAGTGCAAAGGAGAGATCATTTGGCTCCCTGAGAGAGGGAGAGGGAGAGAGCTGGCAACATACTGAATGCTGCCAATATAATTTGCAATTGTGTTATTTTGTTTTGTTGGAACGGATAAGCCGTCCAACTGCAGTTAGGTTGGATTACCCTGTATTAGTTAGTGCTCACAAGAGCGAGGCTTTTTGTTTTGGTTTATTTATTTTCTGTAATGCCTGTGGCGACGAAATAAAACAGGCCCAGCCTTTTATTTTACCCTCCTCGTGTCTGAGACGTCTCTGCAGCCTAATAGACTGTGTGTAAGTAAAGATTCCCGGACAGAGTACCAAAGTGAAGGGGTATTCTGTCACAATATATACATAATTGCTAACATGCAACCCCCCACACTTACACATCCATGCTATCACACACACACACTCATTCACAAACATTCAGCATAAACTACAGCATAACACCCATCACCCTGACACACTACTCTCACTGAATCATGCTTTCCTACCTTTTCTCTGTCACTGTCACTTTTCCTCCTCCTCTTTGTTCTTCCTCTTGGCGCTTCTTCTTCTGTGTCCTGTCCTTCCGGTGCAGTGAGTGCGGTAGGTGGTGGGTGCAGCTTCAGTGTTGTGCGCCGGGATATGGCATCAAATCTTTGATCTCCCCAACCGAGACTGCTCCTCTAGAGACGGACATTACCATCCGCCTCTGGAGGGCTGGCGGCGCCCCCTTGATGAGCGTCATCCGGTGCGGACCACCCCCCACCCCTGCTAGGTATGCTACTGTTTATTTTATGTCATTTTCTAAATTTTCTCCCCTCTCCTCACTTACACTTACAAAGGCTGCTTAAAACAACAACAATCAGCATCCTAACAGAGGAGAAATAAAATAATGGGAAGAATGACCATGCAGATACGAAGACTAGAAAGAGTAAGTTCTTAATACATAAATATGACTTATTTTAATCTACATAACTATTTACAAGAATGTATTTTGTATATCAATGGTAAAACATAGGATTCAAGAAGTGACATATCTGCTTTAACCTTGATTTTACAAATCAGTGGGTAACAGAACATTAAGAACATTGCATCCATTTCTGCCTTTACTAAATAAATGCCCAAGAATATGTTTATTTGAAATATTTAAATTATACATTATATATAAAATATTTATATTAAAAGTTTGTTCACTTTACAAGTCTTCTAAATGTACTCATATCTGCAGAGCAATTTGCAGCCCATTATCTCAACTGAATAGGTTAGGGCTGATAACAATCATGTTATATATAAATGCAATGTTGACTTTTTCATGAAAGCTTTCATTCTTAATAGTTTTTATAATAGTTTTTTAAAAAGATTTCATAGATAAACATGATAAAAATATTGAGTTTACCAGGTATAAGCAATTTATTTTACAGATACTGTATTTTTTGATGCAAAAGATTTATCATCTGCCAGAATTTTTTACCATCTAGGGCTTTTTAAAAGTTCATTTATCACGCAAGAAGACATTGCCTTTTCTTTTATTCAATTCTAATATCATCAGGGTATGCAGTTTCACCTTCTGAGTCACCGAGCAACCAAATCACACTTCATAACTCTTCTTATATGTTAATTTATCTTTTTTTGTCACTGACTTATTCAAATCCTGAAGCTGCAATATTTTCGGGTGAAGCTTGCCACTGTATAAACTAAGTGCTTTAGAAAGACCATTAAGAAATGGCCTGCATACTTCAAAATTGCGTGAATAAGTTCTATCTAGCCTTTGCAAGTTGAACTGAAAATCTCAAGTGCAAATTCTTGGCACAGGACGATTGCCTACTAGGCACTAAACTGAATATTATTAGGCCTCAGAAGATTGGGCTAGGGGAGATAAAGATGAGAAAAGAGATGATTGTGGACAAACTACATCAGCAGGTAGGCACTTTACATACATTGAGTATCCTAGTTCATGTGGGACAAAACTCAGTATCCATTCTACAGCCCTATGAGATATCCCAGCTTGGTCACACACATCTAAGTTATTAATTTCAGGTACCAAGTATCAGTTATACTCACAAAGCAATTTGCATGTGCGCATTTTCACATACTGTATATTAGACTTGTGCATTCGTATTTGGGCGAACATGAACACGAACACGAAGGGTGCATTTTTATTGTTCAGCCCGAATACCGAACATACGAACATAGCAGCAGCAAATCATATACGAAGATGAAGACACACAACACGAAGAATCTTCGTCTTCGTTTACTAATCTTCCTGGGCCCATCCCCATCTAGCCTACCTTATCTACGCAGCATTGCAGGGGTTAACAAGATCGGAAATCTGTAGGTTCGCCGTCAGGAATTAAAGAGCCGTTCATACGACTCTATTAGTTCCCTGCAGGAGCCTCCTCTGGCGTCAACTAATTGGCGACCAATAAAGTCGTTCTTATGGACATGTATCGCCTAATTCACTACGGATTTCCGCTCCCGTTAATTCCTGTGATTCATTCAGACATGCTGCGGATACTAGCAGAGAAGTACTAAGATATTTTTTTCCCTGAACCTCCCATCTGGGCCTTCAGGCAACCACCTAATTTAAAACAAAAACTGGTTTACAGGAAATTACCCACTCAAGCAACACATACAGATAATGCATACAGGTAGTGCAGTATCTTCCAGCGTCATATGGTTAAAATACTTAAAACACTTACAGGACATGGAGGCATAACAAGAGTCATGCAAACGAGCCCAGTACAAGTAAGTTAGGTTGATAACGTCCACAAAAGTATCTCCAAGTAAGGAAGGTGAATATTTCGCCGGTTAGTCCCAGCTTCTTCAGGAGAATTTAATAGATAAAGCTGATACTTTTGTGGACGTTATCAACCTTCCTTACTTGTACTGTACTCGTTTACATGACTCTTTTGTTATGCCTCCATGTCCTGTAAGTGTATTTTAACCATATGAAGCTGGAAGATACTGCACTACTGTTGATTTTACTTTTATAGATTTCAAGATAACATATTAAAGACAGTTTTCTAGCAGGGGTTAATACGGGGTTAGCAGCAGCTTTGGTGCCAGGATTTAATGGTCTGTAAGAGAGACTGTATTGGAAGGCAGCTGCCCTTCAATGGTTGATGCCAGAGGATTAGAGTCACTCTTACGAACCTTTTAAATCCTGGAGCCAAATCCATTGGTCTGCCCAGGCCAAGTTGCTCGAGGGGTGACTTGCCCTGCCCTTTGCCAGGGTGACTAAGATCCCTCCAAGGTCAAATTGCTCAGAACGGTAATCTCAGCCCCTTTAATCCTGACGTGATCCTATGGATTCCCATTAACCCGTGCTATACTATGAAGACTTAAGGTAGGCTGGAGGCAGTAACTTGTATGGGGGAAGGGACCAGGCAGATTAACGAGGAGATATTTACGGAAAGAGGTATTACAAGATTCTGTAACATTCTGTTTCTTTGCATTTATAACGCAACATATTTTCTATTTTTAGGATGACTATTGTAAAGATCTGTTTGTCCAGATAGGCACTGAAACTTTTCAGCATAGTGTGTATGGTAGCTGTTGTTGACTTAACATGATGCTTCTATTGTGATTTTTTTAAGCTTCAGACTTTTTTATTTTTTTTATGTAAAAGTTTAAAAGTCATATAATGAATTCCAGTTGCTTGTTGGTCGATCTAAACTTTAACTTTTATATTCTAGCTCAAAATGATAAAAAAGACTCATTCCCTTTATGTTTGCAAGTAGTTCCTTGAATAGACAAATACTGTATTTTATCACAGAGATACTTTGAGAAATGGTCAGGAAAAAAAATAAAATAGATATTGATGTGCTTTTTATTAGGCTTGTTATTACTGTAAAATATATATCTATTTTTTAATACACAGTGTTTGCTTGCTGGAGCAACTATGAATGTTAAATTGAGAATTTCCTGAGTTGTAAACCAAGCTGTTCCAACAGTTAAAGATTTAGGGTTCCTAACAGAATACGCATTTGATTAATGAAATGCTTGTACAATACAGAACAAATGATCATAAAAGGCAACATTTTTAAAAGTCTAAAGTATCCTTTGCTGCTTGGGGCCTTTTATCACCTTATAAATCATGGCACTGAGATAAATAGCTGAAACTGGACAAGGCACACTCCGACTATTATTGAGTCCTGGTTCAACTGCTTCAAAGATATCCTCCTCAGAAACACATTGCAACAGCTTTTCCTTATTACCTAGAGTGAATATACAGTGTAGTTTCAGCGGCATTCTTTTAAAAATCCAATAAATAAAGAATTATAGATTAGATAGTTATATTGTGATAAATATCTATATATATATACATATATGTTAATGTTTTCTGCAGCATGAGTCTACTTATTCACAAGAAACATTTTAAAAAGTAAAATATTATATGTTATCTATTGTGTCTATTGGTCTTTTTGACTTATACACATGCTTACTAGTTGAAAAATGCATCATTTATATTACATAGGCTTTCATTATTTTCAAAGAACAGCATTTTTTTATTGTTTTAATTATGAAAAGAAACATCTTAAATGTTTGTGTATTTTACAAATAAAATAGATTGTGTCATCAAAATTACTCATTGGCAGGGCCGGCACCACCTATAGGCAAAGTAGGCTCCCGTATAGGGCCTTGACCGCGGCCAACGGCTTGCTTCTTTCAGTAAGTGCGGCCACGGCTCGTAGTCACTATGGGGAGGGGTGGGTGTGTTTGTGGTAAATGGGGAGGGGCTTATGGAGATGAAGCCAGGGGTGGCAAAACTGTGTTTTGTCTAGGGTGGCAAAAATCCTTGCACCAGCCCGGCTCATGGGTATTCATTTGCTGGACTACATACTGATAAAACTTATGTCCTTTTATAATATTTTACATCAGTAAGATGACACTGGTACGGCAATGTTTCAATAAGTTCAAATTATCAAGGAAACCTTTGAAAACTGTATGGGTTATATTGTAGATGTTTGGAACTTTTTGCTATCCATACAGTCTATTTAAATACTTATATGATCTCATCCTTTTTTTAATAAACTGAGTTACTTTCTAAAGGCAAAATGTCTGCAGTTTATGCAGTTCTATGCAAATAAACAGAAGAATAAAGATGTTATAAAAAGACTTCTCGCATCTCTTATCTTATTGTAGTATAAATGTGATGTTAAAAAAATAATGTGATGGGTGTCACCCATTCAAAATGTTTGAAAACATACAGTATGCATAAAAATAAGCCCCAGTGGGTTGAGTTTGTTAACTTAATAGTTTTATGAGCAGTTGATAACAAGTTGCAGGCATTGTTGTGCAAGAAGAATTCCATCTGAGAAGAACCACCAAGTTCTACTACTACTCCAAATTTAGATACTTGGTTTCTGTAATTTGAGATGGCATAACTATGTCTCTCTTATTTTGTCAGCTCTCACATTGTGATTAAATACATTCAATAAAAAGCACAAGAAGTCTATATATTTGCAGTAATAACTATTTAAATGTGAAAATGTGAAGAGAAGTAAAACAATGAGACTTTATAACCATTAGAAGTGTTCACTCTCCCACCTCAATTAAAGAGATAAGTAGTGATCTTCCCATTTCGTTGTGGTTATTACTGGCATCACTGTCTTATTTAACTTATTTATTTTATGTGATACTTGACCAACTCTGTACCAATGTCCCATTACATAATACAAGTTTGGTTTAAAAAAGTAAGTATACTTCTCAAAAATATTGATTTTCAGTAGAAGACTTTAGGATTTTCATTAACATTTTCTGAGCTATTAATATTGCTTACTCTTATTATAGGTATCTACATTTTGAATATATTTCAGTTGTTGCAACTCTGTAATACCGCATTCTTCTTAATGTGCTGTTTCACAAACACTAGCATTATGTAAGACCTGTACTTTAACCCACTATCAATATCACTATATTTAAACAGAAAGAAGATACAATATAATACTGTAATATATAAGAAAATGTTGGTAAATAAATAGCCTAATGCAGTAGGCTAACAGTTAGTACAGAGTTTGGTGTAGACTTGATAACCCTTTGTTGCAAGCTTGGGATTTATACTTATATTGTTTTGGGAACCTTTACAATATGTTTTAGAAAATTGATATTTTGCATTGGGATTTACTATTTTCTATGAGACATGCTCACTGGGCTCAAATTGATTTCTTGCTTTTGTTGAACTACAGCTCCAGTTGAAACTTGCCTTGGAATAAAAATTGAACTTGGCACTGCTGGATATGTCCTCATATTGCAGTTTCACACCAGCACTTATTATTTACTGCAGATATGCAGCATGTAGATGTGTGAATGAAACAAGCATCTGCCTTTTAAGGTATTGCATTGCCATCCTGAGCTGCATTAACAGTGGGTATTAGGCAGGTATTGTTTAATGGCCCATAGGGCATTTGCCAGACATGGCTCCAATTATTTCCAGTCAGCAGTTACGGTTCAACTTCACACGGAGATCAACTTTTGTTCTGTACTAAAAATGCCTTGTCCTATCGAAAATGCAGCTTTTTCTGTTTCTGTAAATTGAGGCTCCCGCTTCCATTTATTTCAGCAAAAACAAAAAAAGCACATTCTGGTCCATTCTGTGAGTTTGATGAATTGATTTGTTGAAAACACCATACTGGACTTTTCTACTAACTTATGTTGAAAAGTGACCTGCAACAATATTGCTCATTTCAAGCTGTCACACCATGAATCTCACCCGTTCCTTCTCTTGTTTCCTTTTCCTGCTGTTGCTTTATTTACAGAGCAGAGCAACATGGTGTACAGCATTGTTTTTTTACCATAACAAGTAAAACAATATAAGGAAAGATTAAAGGTTAAAAATAAGATTTTGGATCAACAAACATTGATAAAAATATGTGAACACAAAGAAGAAAGAAATTGAGACAGCAAGAACAGATATAATTTTCTATCACACATAGAGCACCATTGAAGTTTTAAAGACACCTCTTGGTGATTATATATTTAAGTTTTACATGAAATGTTTTAATGCATGTTGGAATCTATGTTGCAGCTTGCAAGCAAACCTTTAGAGATCAGATAACATACATGTGATTGGCTGCTACTAATGGGACTTCTACTGATCACGTGCAAGAAACATATTCCGGGTTGAGTTCAATCAGATGGCTATCTATTTTTTCAACTAAAGAACACCCATGCTGATATGCATGTGGCACTTGCATTGACTGATATGCATTCAACGTCAAAAAGGAACTGGAGTGCTCGTTTAACAGAAGTAGTCATTTTATTATAGTGTTCAGGTCTTACTTAAATTTTTTATTTGGAAGTCATTACTGGAACTATTTTTAGTTAACACATTAGTTTAGATCAGTCAAAAATGTGATTAAATATAACAAACAACATTTTCTGTACAATACCTGTTTTTGATTTATGTATGGAGATGTAGTTAGTTGCAACTGGGTCAATAGTCCCTGTGTGCGCCACATAGCAGTGGTTTAGTGGAAGGGAACATAGAGTCCTGAGCTCGAGATGCCAAATGCGTCACTTCTTCGTCTCTCTACACAAGCAGAACTATATGGGAAATGTGGGTGCTAAAATGAGCAAACATAGGTGGAGCAGCCATTAACGCCAACATTTTGTGACACCCTATGTTGCCCATAAAATATGGTATTATAAGCACGTGTCTTAGATAATTTCTATGGAATTGGACCCTAGCTCTAAAGTATAATAAGCACAAAGTACTCCCCGTTGTAACGAGGGAACACTCTTATTTATGAGTCTAACACAGATGGTTAATCAAAATTTAATTTAAGCCACAGAAACATTTCTTTAATGGAATAATGTTAACTGGAAAAAGGATGAACATGTTGACCTTTCACCAAAGTTAATACATTTTTCAATTTGTATTTGTTCCATAAGCAGCATTTATTTTAGTTTGATAATGGTAAAAGTAGAATATCTAAATCAAATCACACATTAGTTTGATAAAATTGGAACAAAATTATTTACCAAGGCATGATATACACAAAACACAAGGAACGTATAATGTCAGAAAAGTTAGGGAAGTTTCTTATAAACAACTGTGTGCATTGACCATTTTGAACAATTTTTAGAAATATTTTTATATCTAACAAGTAAATTTTGAGATACGGATTTAACCAGATCTAATGCCTAAGCATATTGGAAATTGCCAGCAGAGCAGAAAATAGGAATACAGCATCGAAAGTGAATGAAATGTAAACATATTTTACATCTGTATATCTGTGCAGTAGGATTTTCAGTTTAACAAGCATCAGTGATTCTTTGTCATAATACGTGATGTATCATGCATGTCAACATAAATGCAATGTTACTTGAACTAGTCGCACAGAAACAGCAGATTAAAACCATTCGGGCCATCCGGTCTTCCCAATTTTCTTGTTGTAAAAACCTTAATAAGTTCTTGGTTGTGTCTTAGATTCAGGATAGCTGTATTCCTATCTCGTTCATGTTTAAGTTACCTCACTGTTTTAGTCTCTACCACTTCTGTTCCGTTTATCTACTAACCTCTCATTTTTCCTTACAGTACATCTAAAGGTTATTTACGTTAAATGTGGGAAGTCCTCTTGAAGTTCGATTTAATAAATTATTATATTTGATTGACCAGCATGGAAAGGATTATCCTGCATCTTGTGAAATATTTCTGGAATTCTGCATATAAGGTAATATCAGGTTAATGAAATAAAGGAAAACAAAACAGGACATGGAGACAATTGCACTATTGACACTGAGGGAAACTGTTGAGGGAATGATGGCAGTGGGCGGAAGGAATAAAATACATTTTGGAAGGATTGAGGTTTAGGAATCGTGTAGACATCCGGTTTGAGACGGAAGCAAGGTAGTTAGTGACATAATCTAAGAGGGAAGGAGATAGATTGAGAGAGGATAGGTAGATGGGTGTCATAGACATGCATTTGGTTTTGAAAGCTAACTGTTGACTTTAATTTGTCATGTGAGTGTAAATTGAGAACAGAATGGATCTTAGAACTGATCCTTGGGGTACACCAACTGAGATGGGAAGGGGATATTAAATGTTACTGGACAGTAAATGGTTGCAGGTACAATTAGAAAGCTAAGGTGTGAACCAAAAGAGAGCAGTGTCAGGGAGGCCTAATCACCAATGTGTACAGCAACAGCTTAGCAACCAATGCAAGAGACTTGAATGTAGGAGGGTTCCTTCAATTAACTAATGCTTCCTATTTATAGCTGGCCATGTCATTAGTACATTGCTTCTTTAATGTGTTACCTGCCTCTCAAGTATTTTCTGTGTACAAAGACCTCCTGCCTGTGACCCCGACTATGAACCTCTGATGCCTGCCTTAACCCCCACTACGAATCTACGCCGCCTGCTTTTGACCCTTTGTTTCAGTCTGACCCAATCTCTGGATTTCCCTTCTGTACTTCGCCTCTGGACTATTTGTTGCCCATGTGCACAGATTCACCTTCTTAGCTAGTGTTTCTATCATCACCCAACTGAGAGAGTGTTTATATTTGTACGAGTTTGCGGTGTCTCTTCCTGCATTTGGACTCCTCATCTGAGGTAAGGACTCCTTACCATTACACAAAGTGAATATGAGGCATACTTTAATTTCAACATAATACATCTTGGCAGATGTACTGACTTTATATAGTACTTATAGCAAACTGGAACCTGTAATAAGTGTCTTGTAAATAAACCCTACCAAACAAACTCATTTTTCTTGGAAATGAAGTGAAAAAAATATTTTTTTTGTTGGTAAGGGCTTGTTTACTGGATTTTCCTATCAGCTTTAAGACTTGTCACTGTTCTGTGTTAATGGCAGAGCAGACTAGCTTGCCACATACAATAGATTTCATTTATTTTCAGTTTTCAATATTGTAGATAAGATACTCTAAGTTCATATTCTTTGACTGTACCTTGTTCAATAGATCAAACAAACCAACAAAAAAATGAGCATCTGTGGCTTGGAAAGTTCACGTACACAAAAGAGAGAAATGTACACTATTTTACTTCAAACATCAGTTTGAAGATTTAAAAAAATCCAAGCATTATCAATAAAAAAACAAACTGAGAGGCAAAAATAATAATCTAAAGAAAAGCTATATAACCCTACTTTCTCTGTGAGATTCGTTTGAAATTAAAAATAAGTAATTTGCATTCTTTTTTATGGGGCTGTATGGAATAGTTTCTATAGGCAATTTACTACAATGTTGTCTACGTGTTTCCAAGAAGGGTGGCAGCCAAACAAACAGCCTTGAACACTCCCTCTAGTCACTTGACAACTAGTTGGGCAACACCTCTGGAAACTATGGAATAATATGTTTTAAAGCCATTTCTAATAAAAATATAGCTATTTAAGTTGCATACAGAGTAAAATTAGGAGAAACATCTATAAGACTGATCTAGAGATATATACTCAGATAATACATTTTGAAAAGCCACACAAAAAAGATAGAAGTTGAAGTCAAGAATATCAAGATATATCAAGATAGATTAAGAAGGCATTATTTTCACTGTATGTATTTTCAAGCCAAATATGCAACATGAAATCTGGAGAAATGGACAATTTTGTTATTGAAACATTAAAGTTAAAGCTAATGAAAATGTCTATTAAGAAACTGTCAGGAGTGTTTGGGTTGGAGCACAGTGCAGAGAGAAACCAGATAAAATAGCAGATGCAAAACCAGGATATAGTGCAACAGCAAAGGTTTTATTCACTGAGCAGTAATAAAGGGCAAAAACAGTACCGTACAGCAATCCGTGGTCTGGGGTCGAGAGAATCAGCAAGGTCCATTAAGCAAGCCAAGGCCAAAGTCCATAGAATCCAAAAAACAAGTATCCAGCAAAGAGATTTGGGGGTATAAGGAACTTGAAGAATCAAGCAATGATGGTACAGAACTGCAGGTTTAAATAGCCTGCCAAAGTTTGACTCCTCCCCTCAACCCTTCTTCTCCTATGTGCTTAATTAATGGTCACTGTCCATCACCGCTTTAGCTCTTTAGCTTTAGATCAAATAAACAACACATGGAAGCAGCACTTCATCAATATGATCATCTTAATAAGACATACAAACCCTGTATTTGCAGGTATACATAAATAATGTATGGAAACATAGCATAGCAGATATGGACTAACAGAATAACATAAAAAACCCTAAATTACAGGCATGGCTTACAGGTTGCACACCCCAATGTGCCAGCCCTGGTGTCCACATTGACAACAGAGAACCTGACCACCACCCAAATTACACACATAGGACTTGCCATATTTGTCCCCAAACAGCCCAGCATGAGTCAACATTGTCCCCAAACAGCCTGCCCTATGCCATCTTTGTCCCATAAACACGCTACCTGTGTCATCTTTGTTCCATAAACACCCTGCCTGTGCCATCTTGGTCCCCAAGTGAGAGAATAAATGATTGTGTGAATGAATTGTGTAAATAAAAGTGTGAAGTAAGTGACCGTAAAAGTGTTTGTGCCATCTTTGCCTTTCCACAAACCAATTATACATCTATGATACACACAAACACTTTTACGGTCACTTACTTCACACTTTTATTTACACAATTCATTCACACAATCATTTATTCTCTCACTCTTTCACACAGACTATTTACATATATTCATAAATACATTCTCACAAATTCATTAATTCTCTCACTCATTCACACAATTCATCCACGCATTAATTCGTTTAGTCTCTCGCTGATTTTCACTCTTATTTATTTCAATATAGTTTAATTTAACATATATTAGTACCCTCCTTTCTCGCTATCTACCCTCTCTCCCCATCTCACTCTCTACCCCTCTCTCCCCTTCTCACTATCTACCCCCTCTCATGCCCGTCTCACTATCTACCCCTTCTCACTATCTACTCTCTCCTCCTTTGTAGTTCACTTACCTTGCAGAAGTCCTGCGGTGGGAGCGCGAGGTCTCACTGCTCTGCCGCGATGCGCGCTGCTTCACCGCTGAGCGCCGGTATATGATGTCATATTCCGACGCTCAGCATGAAATGCTGGCACTGCGACAAAGACACTGAAGTCAGAGGCCTCGGAGAGGAGACTGAGAGGCGCCGAGTGGTTGCTGAAAACTTATTCCTGAGCGACCACTTGGTGCCCCCCTCCTCCATGTCAATCAGTGCTTCCTAGCAGCAGGGGGAAAAAAGGACAGCGTTTCAATTGGGGGGGCACACAGAGGGGCACAGCATGCTGTAGAGGGGCCATGGC
>VKOC01003517.1:0-19392 GCA_009364415.1 Spea multiplicata
GTCCTATACGGCGAGTATAGTCCAAAATCTATATTTGGACTGTAAAAGTTGGGGGTCGTCTTATACGCCGGAATATACGGTATTTCTCTTTTCTACTTTATTTTCTTTTAACTGCCCCTCAGGGCTTGGAGCCAGGTGGATTTGGAGTTGGTGGTCTCTTTCTGGACTTTGGGGCCTAGTGGGGGGTATGTGGGGCAGGATGGTGGGAGGATCATGGGGTGGGTCCTGGTCTTCATGTTTGTACTCAGCCCCAGGATTTCTAATGGTGGCACTACACATAGCATACACATAAGAGGTGTTTTTAATACATATATTGTGTATTTTAATCTGTAAACCCAGTAACATGAGTTTATTTTGTGTATAGAAAGGAAAGAAATTGTGATTTAGGAAAAGTGATTTGCTCAGCTTTAACTCTTGACAACGCACTTTTTTAACCTATCCATCCAACTTACTCTAGATATGTTGTGGACTCTCTTCAGTATGATTCGGAAGCCGCGTTAGCGTTACTTTTGCAAATAAAAAGCCTTTTTCCTGTTGTCCTTCGGTTTTATTGCCTTGGGAATTGAATATGAGACACATCCTTTTCCTGTACTCTAGTTGGTGAAGACAGATGCTGACTTGTTATCTGTTTTTTAGCATGTGACACTCATCCTCACTTAAAAAGCTTGTGCCAAATAAGTAGTTGGAAAATAAATAAATATAAAATCAGGCCGTTTTGTACTTTTACATACGTTTACATACTTCTGTCTACTAATTAATATTTACAATTATTATTTTGGAAATGTAGTTACTTGCTTCACTTCCAAATGTTTCTTTACCTTCAAATTACCTACTGGATTCAACAAATAAACCTAATAGGAAAAATGGGGGCCTAATGGGGAAAAGCTCTTTATTACATACTAATGACATGAATTCAATGAAATCTGATAACAAAAATTGATATAGCTGAATTAGTCCAAGTGAGAGATGAAGTCTTGTATTAAACCAACATATTAAAAAATATAAAGTCACGTATTGCTTTTGGGACCTTCATGTGACTTCAAATGAATTTTTTCCGTCTAACTGAAGAATTATGTTTTTAAAAATTAGATTAAAACATATTAAGTCAGCAACTGGCATAAATGGTTTTGCTTAACTATAAGAATATAACTAACTTTTTATCCAATTACTAGCAGGAATGTACAAGAATTCATAGTTGAGTGTCCGAGGTAGGTCGTAAAGTGTAATAGTAGCAATGAGGTATAGGCAAACAAATACATGGGATGTGAGGATCAGACTGCAAACAAATGAGCAATCAGGATTAGGCTGGGGTGAGTGACATAAAGAGAAGTTGTAATGTTAGCCATAAATACTAATATACCTCCCAGTTGCCCCTCTTTTAGAAGGACAGTCCCTCCTTGTTTGTCCTGATTTCTTCCCCTGATGGCGTAGAATGTTTCCTGAATTTTAGTGTTGCACAATTTTGTGTAGCCCCAAAGACTACAATGGTGTGTATATAAATAATAAGAGATTAGTTTGTCAATTCTGTATATAAAATACATATTTTTTTGAAACACCGCTCTTAGTTACATAATTAGACATCAACAGGGAAAAAAGCATTAAATATATTTGTAAAGCCCTAACCTCTATTAACCACTGAAATAAAAGCGCCACTGTGGACACCTCAAACGTTGGGAAGCAAGATCTAAGTCAGCAGCAGTGGGACAATGTCTTGGAAAGATTGTTCCTCTTGGACAGAAACACAGAAATCTATTTGAGGATAACGTATTCTATCTTGTATGGATCACATCATACACCAACTATTCTGGGTATATGCAAGACATTTGAATACATTTGGATACATTTGTATACACAAGCCTTGACGTGTATGTGGCTTGGATGGAGTCTGTTCTACAAAAGCAGAACAGACTCCATGCCTGGGTCACAGAATACCAAGACATTAGATGCATGTCCATAGATATAAAATGCAAAAAATTCATTATATTAAATATTTTTTGTTCATCATTGATGATTTTTGAGGAGGATGGGGATTAATGTTCATATATTAATGTTCATATATTTGCAGTGTGATATAATACATTATATATTTAATAACCATATCCCTTGTTTAATTTAAAACATTTAAAGCACTTGGATTTCTGTAGCGTGCTATTCAATTAGTCCCTAAAAACAAAATTCTGGGAAAAAGTATTGATTCTGGCAGAGGGTGACCTTCAAGAGAGTGACATACTGCCCTAATCCAAACAGGATCTAAATGGAAACAATGCTTTCCAGCGCTCTGCACTGTTCAGATACTTTCAGATGTGAAAAAAGCAAACATGGCAAAAGATAATAGGAAATGAAGTGAAGGTAAAATCAGGAAGTAGCTTAGTTTCACTTCCTTTTCCATGTCATTCTAAAAGCCATGTATATATTCACCATCTTGAACTTTGTAAACCTTCAAGTGAATTGTTGCATAAATTAAGCAGTGTGCTATTTTGTGATACAATGATTATATATATATATATATATATCATATATATATATATATATCAAGAATAAGTAAGTGAACCCTTTGGATTTAGTACAATAATGTGATCTGTTCTGTTTTATATACAATGTGCTTATATATAACTAGGAACACACAGACAAGAATAACCTTTCATGCCCTTATTTAACACATCAATTAAACATTCAGAGTGCTGGTGGAAAAAGTAAGTGAACCCTTGGATAAACTGGTTGAACCTCCTTCAGCAGCAATAACCTAAACCAAGTGCTTCCGGTAGCTGCGGATCAGACCTGTACAACGTTCAAGAGGAATTTTAGACCATTCTTCCTTACAGAACTGCTTAAGCTCAGCCATATTATTAGGCTATCTGGTGTGAAGGTCTGTCTTGAGGTCATTTCACAGCATCTCTAATGGGTTTATGTTTGGGCTCTGACTGGGCCAGTCCAAAAGTTGTTGTTTTTTTTAATCAATTCTGTAGCAGATTTACTTCGATGTTTAGGGCCATTGTCCTGCTACATTAAATAAATTCTGTAGAGCTTCATTTGGCGGACAGCCATCTTGGCATTATCCTGTATGATACCTTGATAACCTTGGGAATTCATTGTCTCCTTGATGATGACAGTCTGGAGCCACAGAAAACCAAATCATAGGTAATAAATAAATAAAAAAAGGAAATTCAAAAGAATGTTTTGGAGACAATTGAAAAATATGCTCGGATCAAGGCTCCTTGTATCAACAGGACTTCTATGTCCAGAAGCTGAAACTGAGGGCCCAGAGACAGAGAAAAATATGATGTCAAAGAAGAAAAATATGCCAATTCTGGGAATTCTCAAAAAAGGCGGACCTGCTGGATTCAAGGAGAGGATTAGCTTTGTCTTGGCATTCTTTTGACTGGCAAAAGTCCACTCCTAGGAGGCTTTAGAGATATACTGTCTTGATCTTTTTTCTGAAAAATGTTTTTTCTTAGTCCATGTTCAATTCCAGCAAGCAGGACAGGAACATACATCAATGGGCCTTGCACCCATTTCACAATTATAATACATAGCAGTTGAAAGACATCACCCAATATCAGAATATCAAAAGGGTGACGGAATGGCCTAACTGGATTTGGATCTATGCACTGCACATCTGTGTCTTTCATACCATATATGAAAAAACTGACTGAAATTATCAGGCTTGAAATGAATGCAAGGATTTCTCTGCCAGGGCACCTGGTTATGAACTGCTCCTCCCATCACGTTCATCCAGTATCGTACTGGCATCCCTCTTGGCATAGTGAGAGATGGCGCGTGAGCAGACAGTTACATCTGCACCAGAGGCAAAATTATTAATGCTCTTTAAAGATATAGAAGACAACTGCAAAACAGACCAAAGTATTCTGTTCAGCTACTGTCTACATATGGCCTTGTGGCATATACTGGATGGACTAAAGCTATACACCGATCAGCCATAACATAATGATCACATGGCTCATATTGTGTAGGTCCCCTTTTTGCCAAAAAAAAAGCACAGACTCCACTAGACATCTGAAGGTGTGCTGTGGTATCTGTCACCAAGTCATTAACAGCAGATTCTTTAAGACCTGTCAGTTGAGAGGTGGGACTTCCAAGGATGCATCCTGGTGCCATGTGTTCTCCAGGTAAGCAACGCACACGCACCCGGCCATCCACATGATGTAAAAAAAAACGTGATCAGACCAAGCCACCATCTTCCATTACTCCATGGTCCAGTTCTTATGCTTATGTGCTTATTATTGGGCATTTTGGCAGTGGACAGGTGTCAGCATTGGCACCCTAACTGGTCTGTGGCTACGCAGCCCATATGCAACAAACTGTGATAGAAAGGTGTCAGAACACATAGTGCATCAGTACCAGCATTAACTTTTTCAGCAAATTTTTAGCTCATCTGTTCCATTTTACCACATGGGCCAGCCTTCACCCCCCATGTGCACCGTGACCCTGTCTAACAGCTTTTGCTTCCTTGTAGGGCTTTGAGATTATTATTTATTGTTTTATATAGCGCCATCAAATTCCGTAGCGCTGTACAATGGGTAGACAGGACACAACAAGTAGTATGTAACATAACAATTTGTCTTACAGAGACAACAGGTGAGGAGGGCCCTGGTCAAATGAGCTTACAGTCTAGAGATACCCTGTCTCCTGCATAGGCCTACTTCTTAATGAATTATAAGATTTGTCAAGCACAATCATACACTACGGTGCATATTGCATTTTGCTAAAGGCCAAAGTCAGTTGTGCAAGTACCCTGGTATACAAGTAGATAAATAAAGCCACTTAGCAGAGACTTGATCTATGTGAGGAGGGGGTAGAAATACTGATTAGTAGTATTTTATTATCTTGTATTTATATATTTTTTTAATTTAGATAGCGCTTCTTAGTTGTTAGATTCGCATATGAAACAGACATATCATATTACACATATTACACATATTAAAGCATTTGTAAACTACCAGTTGACTGTATATCTATCAAATCCATCACTTGTTTTACAACCATGCTCCTAAATTACAATACATCTTATTTAAAGAGCGCCGGCAGATATTGTAGTTCCTTAATCTTTTCAGAAGGGTCCCTAAAATTTAGAATTGTCACTGAAACTTGTTTTATTGATTTTTTTAGTGCCTACTAATCACGGTGATCTTTATTTAGTCACAGTTGGAGGCATTAATCACAGTGATTTATATTTGATATTGTTCCTGCCTAAAGCACTATGTGCCCCTTCTCTGACCCTGGGTGCTAAGTCAGCACAAAGCATGCAACTTGCTTGCTTCCATACTAATCGATCTTGCTAAGTTTATCTGCTTCAATAGCCTAAATCACAGTACGTTCATTTTTCCAAGTTAATCAATTTATTGCACCCTTACTTTCCATGTACAATATTATTTATAAGTAACATGCTGCATCTGTTCTATATATTTTAATACTATTTTTTGTCACTGCCCGGCAAAACAGTAGAGAGAAGAACAATAAGCATTAGAAATTAGTCATTAGCTTTTAATAGGCTAAGGTAGATTGAAATTCCATCCTATGTATTTTAAAAAGTGATTTTTTCCCATTTCCAAGAATCACAATTATCTCAAAATGCTTCATAACTGTTTTATGTTTTTCATTGTTCATACAAAATATATAATACAGAAAGCCACTTATGCAGAATACTACTACTTTTTTTGGCCAGTTGATATTATATTTGGATTTTTTTATATACTCTATATTAAATAACACAGAATAAAACTATTTGTATACGTTAAAATCTATGAAAAAAGACATGTTATTTTCACTTTCATTCTTTGCTGTGTGTCTAAAACACAATTCTTTCTTTCTACCAGATTTTGCACACACGTTTCTGTCTTTCGCTTTTTCTGCTACCCCTTCCCCCACCACACACACATATTTTTCATTTGATATTCATTTTTCAGGAGTACTTTGACTTAAAAACTAATTGTTGTGCTTTCTGAATATTTAAAAAATTCTACAATAAAATGTATTCTTATAAAAACTTAAAAGTGAATTATTTTTGGTGGCAAAACAAAGTAATTCTACTAATATTTATATTGTGATGTGCTTCAAATCACTTGTCATCCATACTAAAATACCATTTCCAATTAAAGAGATATTTAATGCACCTTAATGCATATGATATCTGCGTGGTATCCATAAATTATCGCAGAACCCCAGATCATACATTTATAGCACACTATCTAAGTGTGTGTTTTGTTTGTTGTTTCTGAATAATGCATATTAAAGTGTTTACAGAGTACATTATTATGCATTCTTCTTTAGAACGATTGTCAAGGACAGAAATCCTGAAATATCTGCTTTCTTATTATTTTCCCAGGTGGTGGTTTTATGTATTGTAATCACTTAATACTTAATAGTTTTCAATTGGCCTAAACTCGATGTCCTGAAGCCACTTTAACAAAAACTAACTTCTTGATGTATATGTACTGTGCACTTATGCCTCAAATACATATATATATATGTATATATATATATATATATATATAATTGTGTTTAGATTCTAGGTGTAAAATGTAAAAATAAGCATATGCAAAAAGGTGCCAAAGATGGAGAAAATGTATCTTTGTTACTGTGTCCTTTTCTTAGAGTGCACTGTGTGAAGCCGACAATACCCTTCTTACGGTGTCCATATGTATTAGTCAAATAAAATGAATGTGTCAATAGCACAGCACTCTGAAGCTCTGTCGTTCTATCGCCAAATCAGTTTGCTCTATTGATACATTGAAAGATAATAAGAGCTAAAGACCCAAGCTTTTTGCTTTTCTTTGCACATTTAATCCTCAATTATCAAGCCTTTGAGCTGTAAATGGAGTGCTTATTGATTCAGCAAACTACCAATTTATAACATAATAATAACGTGTCACTATTTGTGCTTTGTATTCAGAAATGTATCATACACCACCAATATGTTATTACCAATTCTGTATCTACTATTACCACAATACATAACCATTTCATAGTGTAGCAATACATAAAACAAAATATCCATAATGATTCAAAACTAAGTGCTAGTATTTCAGTGTGGCAAAACTAGGCAACTATACATGATTCTGATTTTAGTTTTTTTTTATAAAGCTGTACTCTTAAGGGCATTATATATACAATCACAGCGGCAAAATCAACTACAACTCATTTACTACAAAAACAGAAAAGGTTGACTTAGATGGCAAACATGTTTGTAGTGTGAGTGATCTAACATTTAAATTGCCTTGTGTAGTTCTCCTGAAAAAGTATTACTCTAGGCAGCAACTGGATAAATCTTTGATTTGGTGTTTTACTATAGGTGGCTAAACTATATTTTTGGGAACAAAAGTGTAATGTGTTCCTCCATCTGATTGTTGGCATAAATATTATATACATGGTTGTCACTTGCCTGTCATTGGTGCATGTGCATGTCCAGAGCACATAAGAACTATGGGAAACCACCTTCGATCCCCCAGAGATCCAGCACTCAGAATTCCATAGTCTCCAGGCCACACTCAAATAATTACAATGCATGATAATGCATATATAGATCTTTATTAGAAACTGCAAAAATACAATATTCAGGTATTACACGATGTGTTTAAAATGTTACCTATGTTCAACAATATTTCCACCACATGTCTGTCACCGTTTTTGAATTTTGATTCAATCAGTAATTATGCATGTTATTTGTATGTGCAAATATTACTACCAGGTGGTACTGTATAATGCGTTTAGAGTTAGACCATTTGACAATTCCAAAAATATGGAAAATATATTCTAGTGAGCATACGGTGTAATAAAACAGATGACATTCCTTCCTGCTAATTTAAAACTGTCAATATTTTATTGGCTACTATTATTATTATTTATTGTTTTATATACCACCATCAAATTCCGTAGCGATGAAAGAAATCATCTGAATGGGACGGTCACAGATTAATAACATTGAACTACCTTTCCAAATATTAGATGGATCATTGATAAGTGATTAAGCTACAATTATCGGTCAATATAAGATTTTGTACACCTGTACATTTGATGCACCTGAGGAAGCCGATTGGTGAAACGCGTTGTGCTGAATACGCCCATTGAGGAAGTGGACACAGAGGAATCCTGTGAGAACCAAGCTGTTACTGCTACAACACAGCATTATTCCGGTCCTTTCCACGGGAGCGTTAACGTATTCTTATATGTAAGATACTATTTTTTTTATTTATATTAAAGATACTACTTGTCTTTAACTCTTTCTCCTCCGGTCTTCTCTGTTACACCGCTACAAAGAAGAAGGGGCTCTATGGGCTTCCCAACAGAGGAACTGATTGAAGAATCCACTTAAATGAATTTAAGTATTATTTAATTTTCGCACATATTGTGGTGTGGTTTGTAAATCTTGCACAGCACTTTATTTCTTTGTTTTAAATATAAGATTTTGTAGTCATACAGCTGGTGTTCATCAAACAAGGGTTTTGTAAGGTCTAAGTTCTTTGTGTCGCATGTACAGTGCTGTGAAAAAAAAGTATATTGAATACAAACCTCAAATGATTAAAGAAAAATATACAGAGGATTATCCAGATCCAATAAATAGGGTAATTAAGCTGCTAGTGATATCACACTGAAAGGAAACAAATCTACTAAAAGAAAAAAATATAATATATAAAAAGACAAATACATATATAAAACATATCACAAAGAGAGAGAGAGAGGGTGGAGAGACAAAGGTTGTGCTTACAAGCTTTTGTCATGTGACTGCATCCGTTCATGTAATTTGCTGTAGTAGTGATCACACGCACTGAAGTACAAGGGGTCTGCTTTAGACTTAATGTTGGAGTTATAGAGTGTTGAGTTACATTGGTGCCCCAGTGATCCCCATGATCTGTGACCGTTTTTAACTGGTGATGTATCAGTTACGTCACTAGTCCTGTAGGGACAGCTATTCATGATGTACCTGGTATATCATTGGTCCTGAGGGGGTTAAACCATACTGGAAAAGTAGATAAGTGCTGTGGAATAGTATTAGTGGGGGATTCGATAGGATTAAGGTAAGGTAGGGGTTAAAAAATAAAAACACGTAGAAAACCTTAAATTCATCAAAATCATATAGGAATATAGAGTTTCCGAAGCAGGGCAAGTTAAATATATTTTTGGTATTTTTCCCATTTATGCTAGCTGTGTATACTTTATATACCTGTAAAACTGTGAATAAATGTTTTTTCATAAAAAAAACAATGACTTACATATTGATTTCTTGATAAATTATTTTAGGAGAAAGAATACATACTGAATAAATGAATATGGTTTAAAAAAAAAACCTTACTTGTCTTGAAACAAAATATAATTTGTGTGGGTGCACTAAATAAGAAAGAGGAAAATAAGACCTAGCACTAGAAAACACTGAAATTGCTCTGACTGTTTAACATAAAATGTCCCTGGTGCTTAAAGGGTTAAATATATAATTTATGAATGAATATGGTTTTAAAAAAAAACAACCTTACTTGTCTTGAAACAAAATATAATTTGTGTGGGTGCACTAAATAAGAAAGAGGAAAATAAGACCTAGCACTAGAAAACACTGTAATTGCTCTGACTGTTTAACATAAAATGTCCCTGGTGCTTAAAGGGTTAAATATATAATTTGGTTTACTCTCTGCGATATAAAGATGATTACAGGCAACCTTTTCTTATCCTTTGAATCAGTTCATAATGCATCATCATATGGCATTTCATTGATTTTGTTCATCACTTGGTTTGAAAGGGTCAATATAGTTCGAAAATAAAATGTCACTGGGGACATAGCTGGCAGCAACAGCAGGTGTGGCCTAAGGAATGTGCCAAAGCCGATGCCCTTTTTCAATAGCCACCGCATGTTGATGAAGAACACAGCTGAAGGCTAACTCTGGCAATCGAGGGGTGGTCATTTTCATAGTCTTGCCCCACAAAGAGTTCTCATTAGATTTCCCTTTTTTCTTTTTGTTAGGGAGTAAAGCTTCTCAGCTGGGGAGAAAAGAAGAAAAGAAAAAAGAAGATAGCTGTTTAAAATGTCCCCGCCAGGGAGACACATATACCACTAACACAAAGACAAACTATTTAAATGACTTAAAAGTACACAGGACATTTGCAATCCATCTTTATGGAAAGGTTTGTAGACCTCCTTTTTGTAATCACAAGCATGTTAACGCTTTGTTGATCTGAGCATTGAGTTGCTAACATTTCTTTTTAGCAAATACATTAATTGCTGACATTAGAAAGTCTCCTTTAATCTTGTAGGAATAAAATGTTAGAGTAAGTCAACAAGAATGTCTATACACTCAAAAGTCATTCCTAAAAAAGTGTAAATTATAAACTTTAATAAATGAGCCCTCATTGTATCTTTAAAATAATGTAGTTTAAGACATCTAAACAAAAACAAAAAAGTACACGATTTCCAGCTTTTCTTTCTACTTTACCACCTGATATGATTTAAATAACAGTTCTCAATCTTAGTTAATAAAGGTCTGTGCTTTTGTCTTAATTTAAAATGCAAAATCTCACTGACAGGTTACTTATGTTTCTCTTTTGCCTAATGGTTTAAGGTTATTATTAGTAGTATTATTATTATGTTATAAAATTACACCAGTGTTGTACAATAAGGTAATAAAAAATATTTATATATTACTTTTTTATATTCCTTTTAATTGATTTTTTAAATAAAAGTTGTTTGTTTTGGGATAACAAAATAAAAAGTGGGGGGGGGGGGGTAAACTGAAACCCACAGCCTGGGAAAATATATCTATATAAAAAATCTCTATTAAACATTGGCGAAAGGTATGATAAATAAAGCAGTTGGAAAAGCTTTCAAGGATGCACAATGAGACCTGATGACAAAGATGATCTGAACTGGTAAGTTTAGCTGATTAGTTATTTAAGATAAGTTCTTTATTATCATCCTAAATGTGTATGTAGTCTGGTATAGGAGGTATTTTGATACAAATGCCTTTTAGTTAGCAAATCAAAGCATGTGAGAGTGTGGCCAGCCGAAATCAGCGATCAATATAAATTAATAGTCCTATATGCTTTTCCCATATAGAAGGAATACTATAGAAAATTAGCAATTGTAGCGGGGAACCAAGGGCACCGAGTCTGGTCCCTGGATTAATAGTCAGCTCTGTTTGGTATGCCAAACACACATTTTGAGGCAGATATTTATTTGAATTTGATATGCTATGATAGCTATAATTAAAAAAATAATAGTAAAAAACCTGACTGGTGGTTCGTCAGGAGTGCTGAAAGCTCTTCCTGCTTAATACTCATTAATTAATCATAATCATGTGTTAGTTTGCTGTGATATATATTTTATTTTGAAATTAATTAAATCATGGTGTTTCATTACCCATCAGTTTACAAATTAATTTAATAATGATGTTACCAGTAAGAAGGCTATGGGAAATGGCAGAGCTGAATGGACAGGTGGCATTTATGAGTGTGGTATGTGTGCCAGAAAGGGTGGTACAGTAGTGGATAGGCATCATAAACAGCCTAGTTTGGCTAATTTTGTTTGCCCTTAGGCTAGGTTTCCACTTGTTTTTCTTTGCTAAAAATGCCCATAAAAACGCCAATTCAGCCACACTGCGTTTTTTTAGTGAAGAAACGCTGCAGCCAGATGTTAGCTGTTCTTCAATAGGAAATCGCACAATGCCATTTCCACTTGGTGTTTTCTTGTTTGGCGTTTTTTCAGTCCTCTTTGGCGTTTTTCTGCTTTTTTGGGCTCTGTGGCAGTTTTTCAAAATCGCAGCATGTTGACACTCTGGCGTTTTTTGCAAGGAAATCTTGGCGTTTTTCTCCAATAGAAGTCTATGGGAGAGAAAAAACGCCATGAAAAAGCCATGTGGGTTTTGTGCCTTGGCGTTTTTTATGGCGTTTTTTCCACAGTTACAATGCAGAGGATGGACCCAGTATCTGTGTGTCCTACGAGAAATAGGCTGGAAACAAACAGTTTCACACAAAACAAAGTTCATATTGAATTTTACACCATTTGGAACAAACATGCCATTACAAACAAACATACGCGACGCGTCAACTGGATCCTGCGTGCCAAAAGCAACAGCAAACAATTTGCACCATCATTTGGGGCCAATCTTCCTAGAGGAGCAGACATTCGGAATAAAGCATGCCTTACAAACCACAGAAAAGAGAAAAAAGGGTCGCCGGGGCTTTTAAGTAGAACTCTTACCAAGAAATGACATCAGGAGAGGGCAATACTTAGCAATTTATCCTAATCCCTTTTTAGCTGGGTGAAACTTCTTAACTTTGTAAAGGCTGGAAAAAAACTTGCCTAGGTCAAAAAAAGCAATTTCCAAGAAAGGCTAAAAAACCCCAGAAAAAACTCGAGAAAAAATGGCAAAACGCGAGGAAAATGCAGTGGCAGTTTTCTTGGCGTTTTTCATAAAGAAAAAAACGCAGACAAAAAACCCAAGTGGAAACCTAAACTTACAGGTAAATTGAAGCCTCGGGAAGCACAAATAAATTTAAAAGTATGAGACTTATAAATTGTGTAATGGGTCCCTGGGGTGGAATATCCAGAAGAGCAGGTGGGCTGGTGCTCCAACAGCCTCTTAAAATCTAGACCAGGATTTACAGGTGACTAACTACAGCTCACCTGGTCTAATCAGAAGGGTTTCAAAAGCCCAGCTTGGTGCAATTCATTCTCCTTCTTATTCCAACCAAGAAAGCTGCTGGACAAAAAACCTTGCTGCATCTATTTTGTTTGGTTGGGGTGTTTTGTTGGGTGGTGGGGAAGCCACCCTAGCCTTGAGAGGAAACGAAACCCTGTGTTTAGTTAGTGGTCAGAAGAGCAAGAATGTATTTTTGCTTATATTGTATTTTGGTCTTGTTGCTGATTTGAAGAAAATAAATATTTCAATTTTATCTGGATCTGGAATTGGCTTTTACATTACCCTAGAAGACAAGTGGTTCTGAAAGATCTCTAATTAACTCCAAGTGTTTTAAAGGACTGGCAGGGTGATCCATGACCATTATGCCTGCATATTTCCTTTGGCTGCAGTGCCTGGTGGGGCTTTGGAGACTTCTACGAGCAGGCATGCTTCACCAGCATGCCTGCCCTCCTGCTCAGTTGAGCCACATGAAGGTGGCAGGGGCTGGTTACCACAGCAGGAGCCCATCTTGTGGGAGATCATGCAGGTCTCGTGTCTGGCCGGTCTGGTAGATCCGTGGCATCAGCAGGGCCTGCATCAGATAGTTGCACAGGAGTGGCGGGCAGCATGCTACAGGCGGGCAGAAGGTCTGGGGACTTGGTGCAGGCGGCTGGAGGGGTGAGTGGGCCCAGCAGGGATGTACAGAGGTCAGCTCCAGTGCCACATGGGGTGAGCCACTTAGGGAACAGTCAGGGTCAAAGTGGATGCTCCTCTTCAGCCATCAGCCCGCTTACCTCCTTTGGGGCAAGGGGGGGTGGCTTTTGGCATGAGTGATGGTGCCTCTGGTGAGGAGGCTCTCTCTACCCCCTGGGTTAATGGCACAGTGCAATGCCAGGGGCATCTGGGCTATGACCTGGGCTTGGTGCAGGGCATGATCTGTCATGACTAGGTGATGAGTATGCTTCTCATTCCCTGGGGTCCAAGGGGCAGGGCTCCCCCTGGGTCAACTATAGGGTAATGTCTCCAGGGACTCTGTGGGTTTTTAGATAGCTGGGAATGTAGGGGAAGCTCCCTCTTTAGCTCCTGGACTAGATCAGGGGGAGCAGCAGTTGCACCACCCGTTATGGGCACTGTAGCAGTGGGGGCGGTAGCCTCCTTGGGTGTAGGGGTTGGTGTAGGGGATAAGCAGCTAGTAGTGGTTGATCGGCTCATAGGGGTGGCTGATGTGGCCCAAGGGGTGGCTTATGTGTGATGGTCGAGCATTTGGAGCCTGCATCTGAACCAAGAGACTAAGGAAAAGATTTGGGAAAATAGAGATATTCTCCCTTCTGCCGCTGGAGGAGGCTCCTCTCTCAGAAAAGGAGGGGTTGCATAAGAAAAACGTGGTCCAGGTGGTGATGAGGCCGACAAAACTGAATGGACTGCTACCTGTTTGCGTTTTCTCATAATCGAGATTGATTCCTTAGCAATGGAGTGCTGAGTGCTAAGGCTAAAGGGGGACGGTACCAAGGGTTTGGGGTCTTTGGAAGATCCAGCTTTGCCAGCTTCAGTCGCTTCTGGGGAAGCTGAACTTTGCGTGTTGGGTGTTGCCAATGGGCAGGGTTTTTAGTAGATGTCTGCAGGCCGTGACTGTAGGGGTGGTTAAGCCACAACATTTTATCTGGCTTACATGTCGGTTCGGGGGTTATTTCTGGATATTGATATCTAATGCCGTGTTGCATCTGTACACGAATGTTGCCGGGTCCGTGGGGTTTGGGGCCATCCTGGCCATGCTGTGGTATGCCGAGAGGTGGCCGGAGTCAGAGAAGGAAGCTGGGCTTACAAGGAATCTTGATTTCCATGAACAGTTCCTGATCTTGGTGGCAGTTTAGTAGTGGGAAGGACAAAAATCTAGGGATGGGTCATGCCATCAACAAATAGACAACATCTTCCCTCAGGGGTCCACCTCTTGCATCAGCTGGTATTGGGGTGTCTGAATGTGACCTGCAGGGCTGTGCATGCACGTGGTGTTCGGAATGTAACCGCTGATGCTCCCTCTCACTTCCAAATAAGGCACGTTATGCAGACCAAGAAGGGACCGCATGCCTGGTGGAGTTATGGGCCCTTGGGTTGCACGAGTGGCACAGTGGATGGGTAGCTCAGTGTATTGAGCCACAAGGGAGCGATATGGTAAGATGCAACTGTCCAGGTTGTTGCCCCCCCATCGGTTTTAGTGATTCACCTAGGGGGAAGGACTTCCGGTTCCGGTTAGGCTCATTGATGCACGTGGGGGAACATCATCAAGGATTTTGGGACAGTGTGCATGATAAAGTGACAAAGCAGGATTAAGGTGACAGGATATATGAAAGTAAGAGCGCAGTTAAGAAATTGAACACAATGCAAGATATAGAGTGTTGTCTGCTGGGAATGTGGGGGAGGGAGGCAAAGGGATATGGAGACAAAAAGAGGCTAACATAAGGGGTTTACATATGTGCAGAGTTTCATGATTGTGCAAGTAATTGCATTATGAGATACATTCTCCCAACACAGTAGAGTTGGAATAAAGTTGAATTAGTGATTTTTCCAACTCGGCTATTCTGGACCCAGTTTGGAAATTTTCCTGAAATTCATTTTCCATCTGTTACACTTTGTGTTCTGGGAAATGACGTTATATCCGGCACTCAGACTCAGTTCCTTTAACCCTTTGAATGTCAGGGTCTCGGTAACATTTTCCCCATGGGGTTTATTTTTTATAGTTTTGCTATTGACAATCTTATATCCAATTTCCAAAAAATATTTTCCCAATTATATACCAAACCATATAGTAAAGGTAATAAAGAATAATTTTTTCTTAAAAACCCCACTCCCTTTAATTAACGTAGCAAATACAGTATATGTAGCTTAACACAACATGTATGTTTAACGTCCCGCTACATTACAGAAACATAAAAGAAAGGGGACTTTGAATTGCCACCACGTATGTGATAAGTAGTTGGCTCCTTGTCAACACATATGGTTGATGTTGAAATGGTTAAAGCACAGTCATGCCAATTGTTTCTCTTCAGATATGTTGGCTCTCTCCTTCTTACATTATCTGACATCCCTGAAAAAAGTGGGCATAACTGCTCCTTTTAATGATTGCAGTAGAAAAATCCTAGATTACTGACGTGATTACAGCCTTTAAAGGCACGGTTTAACGATTAATAATGCTAAATAACTTCAACATGCCTTGTGCATTATTTCCAAGAGCATATCATAACAGCTTTCTATAACAGATGCCCTCTAATACCACTGATTGCTGTTAGCTATGTGCAGTTAATAATTTGCAGGCAATAAAATGAATTATAGGCAATTACGCAAAGCTATCAACCTTGGTCAGACTACAAAAAAAGTCAGATAACATTGTTTAGGTGAGGAATTTTTTATGAATTTCCACTTGCAGCCTTTGTCGGCGAAAATCTGAGATCAATAAAAAGAGTCACTGCCTTTCTCTGGATTGAGTTGCTACAAACCTGTTACACGTGTTAGTCAGAGGTGACCAGAACTAGCACATAATGTGCAATAATAAAACTACAATGTAGCAGTCTCATAGGAATGTAATTGGTTATTGATAAATAATAGGGACATCATTTCAATCTCTTCTTCTCTTGTGACCCATTGCATACACTTCACAGACATACATTTGATGATGAGACTAAGCTCATATGCCTGAAATAGTGAGACTAAAGCAACCCATCAGGGTATGAAACGAAGAGAAAGTCAGCAGGTATGGGAATACATTGTCCGTGATCACAGAAAGAGAAGATCCAAAGGACTCTAAGTAGATAAGAAGCTGTTTCTGAAGTGGCCTACAACTACAGATTGTAGCAGGCCTGGACACCGGGCAAATTCCAGATGAGCCGCTGGCCATTGGCACCCCATACTCACCCAATCTGCTGGAGTAAGTGGTCGATGGTTGGATATGCCCACACGCACGCTATGTGAGCAAAACAACAATGTGCAGCAAGGCATATCGTCCGCACTTACAGAATCAGTTGGCTGCTGGCCATAAATTGCCTGGGTAACCTCATCATCACCATTCTAGCCCCAGGCTGTAGAGCGGGCAATAAGAGATGAAATTATTTTCAGGAGAAACGGAAACAGTGGAATAAAGACCATGCCTCTCTCCTCTACATTTTTAGCAATTATTTCCTCCTGTCACTCGCTAGTAAATAATATAAATAGATGCAATACACAATACTATTATTATTATCTTTTATTTATATAGCGCCAACAATTTACGCAACACTTAATACAATACATATATTCAAGGGGTATGACAAGATGACAAACCAGTACACTAGGTGGAGAGAGCCCTACACGTAAGCTTACAATTTTGAGGGAATGGGGTGAGGACAAACATAAGGAACAGAGAAAGGGTGAGAGGTAGTGTGGGGTTGTAACACACAGGATGTACCGCAACACATAAACTTTATGGTACAATCTCTAGTCCATTGAGCAAACGGAATGATATAAGAATGCCACAAAACTTGAAAGAAACATGTTTGTATGTAACTTTTATATATTCCAACATTTACTGAAAGACAATCCTTGCCAAGAGGCAAGGTGTATGAATTAACTTTAAAGGAGCAACTTTTGCTTGCTCAGACTTTAATATAACTACATTTATTTATTGAAACTAACAATAGGTTGCATGCCTTAAAAAAGTTTTAATAAATCTTTAGTGTACATATGTGCTGTACCTTCATGTGTCTATATATCAATTACATTTTTCTGACTAATGTGTTTGTTTATAAATAATAAACATCAGTGCTAATTTAATTAAGGAGTATTTTATCCGTATGAAAACAAATCCAATTAACTTCTTGGTTGCTATTTACCCAAACAATATATAGTAGTATCACTGGCAATACCAGCTCAAGCCCCATTCACTGGAAACCCTGAGATCAACTGCAGACATTCAGCCAAGAACAACTCATTCAAAAAGGGAACTTGGTGCTTTTACAGGTAAACCGACTTACTAATATTTAACTATATAAAACAATGATGGTATCTTCATATATGAAAAAGGAACCACTCTAAGCAAATTAATACAAAAATTCTTCCTAGCAGAATTTTTCACTAGGGAACAAATTGGAAAACCATGAAATCAATTTTAAAGAAAACCACAAGAGGGCAGCAGACTAAAAGAATTTACACATCTTGGCCTCAATGTTCTGGCAAAGTATAAAAACAGAAATTCTGTGAAAAACATAGTCCATATAGTCTGCCCATTTTCTTGAATTTAAATAATAAGGAATATGCAATCCATTCCAGAATAGATTAGATATATAATATATTTTATATATAGAATTAAACATTGACTTCTCAAACAGTAGGGTTAGGATTACTATTTGGATTGGAATGTCCAACCCTGGGCAACATTTAATTACCTGAAATGGAATGCATTGAAAATACATAGAGCAAATAAAGGATACAGTATTGGAATAAGAATAAAACAGTAATTGGATACTTTCACATGCTGGAGATTTTTTTTTATACAGTTTCATACATTTTAGTCCACTGTTTTTTGGAGCTTTGCAGCTGTTCAGAAATCACAAACTGGAATATTGTAAGCCCTTGCTTTATCCTATTTTGATTTACAGATAGTTTACCATCCTTGGTATAATTTGTTGATTCTGTTCTCTGGTGTACTGTCAGCCCAGACCTGTTTAGTGATATCATTTGCCCCCTGGTATAATACTTGGGAATAGCGCTGCCTCTACCATATAATGGTAGACCAGAGATGACACTCCTATATTCTATTTTTTTTAGAATTTAGAATCCAGTCATTTTTATACTACACTAATACCCAGGGTTTCATTAATATGTTGATGCACAAACATTGAGCACTTTAGCCATTCATATCAGAAGGTACAAACGCATAAATGTATTGTCCCTTTATTACAATTATACATTGTATTAAAGGGACAATAATTCCTGAGCAATCAATCCGCAGATTGATGCTCTGTAAGAAGCCATTGATAAAGTCTTCAGCAAGAAGAAACTGAAACTCCTGTCTTCAGTTGTCTATTGGATAGCGCATTCCAATAATGTGACAGAATATGTGGAAATTCCCTAGCTGATGCACTTTTTTGCCTGTTAGTTGTTATATTTTTAACTAGTTAAACATACATATCGGGCATTTTATAACAATCAGCTTGATACAACCCTACGCAAAATAGCCTTGCAAAGGGTGACAAAATGTCTTGCATTTGGTCTTTTAAGGGACCTACTTTCGATAAGGTTCGCAAGCTTTCTTTTACGTTGCTGCAGGTCTAACTTAACTTGTAAGGTATAAACTGTAATAGGTGGCAGCACTATTCCGTATAGTGCCACTTGATCATTGAGATAAAATGCTTTCTGCTTCTCCAACCCTACCAGCATGTCGTAACATGTGTTAGTTATCGTCAGTTTTGTATATTTTTTATTTTTAATGATATTATTAAATTTCACCGACCCCCTTTGTAATAGTGGTACAGAATCTGATGGCACTTTATAAATAAAATGTAATGTAGAAAAGGCCAAACTGCTATATTAGCTTAGGCATTGTACTTAAAGGATTAGTGCAATATAAAAATATGTTGCAAAGCATGATGAAATGAATAGTTTTTTTTATATTCATTTTGTAATATTCTTGTTTGCATAATATATAATCCATTAGGGAAAAGTCAATAAAAAGACTGGTACTTCAAATTCTGAAAACAGTTTGCATATGATTTGAGAAAAGTGGTCACAGCTGCGATGAAAATAT
>VKOC01003519.1:0-12757 GCA_009364415.1 Spea multiplicata
CCTGGCTGGAGTGCCGGGAAACCTGGATGGCTGAGAATGATGGTAATTGTAGCAGCTAGAGCATTCCTCGGCCACTCCTGCTACACACGACGAGCATATGGTCAGTGCCGGCTCTTTGAGCCGAGAACATTTCCGCTTTGATATTTCATGTATAAATAATGCGATGAGCCACCAAATGACTCGTGCACCAGATATTCGAACGTGTTCTGTGTTCTTGGGCTGTATTTACTTAGTTCGGTGACTCGATGAACCGTATCGAGAGCTTCTGACACAGGAGGAGAGACTGCGGGCTCCACAAAAATGTTTGGGAAGCAGGATCACCGCCATAACATTTTTGGGAAAGTGACCGCTTTCCACCGACTACGTCTTTTCTCTGTTGTGGTTGAGAGTTCCTGGGCTACAAACCCACCCAGGTGGCAATAATAAAAACCCTCTAGATGCAAGAGAGGACAATCAAGGCTCAGCGGGCACTTTGCTGGCTGGTAGTAACGGGGGTTGCACGCCCTAATGTCATTTCCTGAATTCCATGAGATCTGGTTTGCCCCTGAGGGGTATATTCGCTAATCTGTGAGTTTTTTTTCAGGGGAGTTGCAGTTTCAGCCCACCGGCGTCATCGTGAAGGAGAACAAACAGCATAAGTGCGTCCAACGGTAGTTCCCCCATCCGTGGCACCTATATTGGTCATGCAGACTATTTTAGCCTCTACCGCTTCTGCTGGGAGGCTGTTCCACTTATCCACCACCCTCTCTGTAAAGTAAAACTTCCTTACGTTACATCTAAGGCTTTGAAACTGTAGTTTTAGATTATGGCCTCTCAGGTTCTCAGGTTTACACAAAGTAAGTCTCTGCTATCAGGAGACATTCCCATGATTTGCACCCCGTTTGTATATTTCCCAAGAATTTTCTCCGAAACCTCCCAAACTGTATCAAATCAACGTATTTTTTTCACATGCCCTTTAAGGCCATTAATCCGTCCCCTCCGGGCCCTTTTCATATAACAGGAGTGAAAGAGTTAAAAAATACTTCTAATGATTACATCAAGAAAGAGTTAAATTTTCCCAAAATGTATTCAGTCTTTCAAAAAAACGTGAAGTGGATTCCTTTGTCATCTAACAGGAGATCATAGCTGCCAGCAGTCCTGAAAAGCAAGCATGTGTTCCCGTTCTAGGAATACATGATGCATGAATCAGAAAATGTAACCCTTTCATTCCGACGCCTCGACCTTATCGACGGGCGCAAGTTGTAGGGGGTCCAAGACGTAGTAAGCCACATGCATGCGCCAATAATAGACCAAACCCCCCCCCCGGCTGTGGAAATGTCTACATTTTTAAAAGCGTATTGTGTTAGAAAGAAGGGGATTACTCAAAATTCAACTCCCCTGTAATCCCCGGCCATTATCCTTCCATCGTCGAGGAAGTCCCAGCGAGTCGTGGACGCATTCCGTGTAACATTGTGAGTGTTCGGTTAAGTAGGCCGGATTGCATCCTCTAATCCCACTTCTGCCACTCACGTTTATCTTCCTAACACACCTACGGATCAGACGGCAACGACGCAAATCCCAGCGGCCTCCAGAAACTGCATTAGCCAAGCATCAAAAGAGCCAAAAGGAAGCATCAAGCCACATCTGTCACTCCTCGGAGATACACCAGGAGATTCATTCCTTCACACCCTTCCCCTGGGCTACTAGAGATCAGACAGAGAAAGTGACAGGTCGAGACCGGTGTGGCGTTAACTCTTAATGCAGCAGCATACACCGATCAGCCATAATTTTATGACCACCTGCCTAATATTTATATTTAAGTCATATAAGTTGCGGCCTCCATGGATGCGTCCCGGTGCCGCGTGTTCTCCAGGTGAGCGGCGCACCCGGCTATCCCCGTGATGTAAAAGAAAACGCGATTCATCAGACCGGCCACCTTCTTCCATCGCTCCGTGGTCCAGTTCTTTTGCTCACGTGTCCATTGTAGGCGCTTTTGGCAGTGGACAGGCGGCAGCATGGGGACCCCGACTTACCTTCGGCTACCCAGCCCCATACGCAACAAACTGCGATGCACCTTTCTATCAGAACCAGCATTTACTCTTTCAGCAATTTTAGCTACAGTACCTAGTCTGTTGGATTTTACCATATGGACCAGTCCCCCCCCCCACACATGCATCAACTAGCCTTGGCCGCCGATGACTCTGTCGCCAGTTCACCGCTTTTCCTTCCTTGGACCACTTTTGATACTGACCACTGCAGACCGGGAACACAAAAAGCTACCATTCTGGAGATGCTCTGACCCAGTTTAGCGATGATTATATTTCTAATGCACGTTGCAGAGATGTCTATGCATTCGAAAATTCAACATTTCAGGTCCCAGGGCGAGGCAATGGATATCAGAGGATCTTGCCAACTGGCCCGTGATAGCACTGCCTGCAAAAGTGGGAGAGTGCCCGAAAATATCAGGCCTGCCCCATGAGCAACAGAGCTGTTTGGAGGTATACATTATAGCAGATTTAGCAGAGACCATTCGTCCCTTTTTGGGCTAAAAGAATGAGCGGAGTGACCCAGGGACCCGGGGGAGCAGTGCTTCACCCGGAGACTCCAGGTCAAACCAGGAAGATTCCCAGGTGTGATGGTGAGCTTCCCAAAAGCAGTTGGCGCTCTACTAGATGCCAAGGTCAATAAATGAGCAACGAATGGAAAGTAAATCTTTCCTAAACCTTTGTGGTAAGAATTCTTTTCAATATTCAGGTCTTCTAAATAATTATGGGAAGAAAAAGCCAAAGGCGTAATCTCCCTGTATCAGTTAGTACCTGCAGCTGTCATCGCAAACACGCGTGATTCACCGGCAACGGAGGGAGCCCAACAACTCAAGAACTCCGCATTCCTTAGATTTGAAGAACTGGAAACACCCAAACTTGCACCCAAAAAGAACGCATAATCAGCTGTGCAGATGAACCCGCTGGGTGTAGAAGTGGGTCACGCTGCGCCCGGACTTGCGGAAGGCGCTGTAACATGTTCCAGGTGTGAAACATACATGATACATGATATGATATAGCGCAGTATGGATGGGCACCGGGTGCCGGCAGCTTTCACCCCTATAGATCATCTAGGGTAAGGTGGGGAGGAATTCGATTCGGCCCCTTTTGTTGTTGCCTTAAGTAGTCTATAGATTCATTTTAATCGTTCGCCCACGTATACAAAGCGTACGTTGCACGTAACCAATCACAGAGCCGGGATAAGCTCATTAAACTCTGATGTATACACTTCTCAGCATCATTAGCATACCCCTTTAAGGGGGTTACAGTTTAGACCGCCGGTGGGTGTATATTCACTAAAGTGGGAGATTGCAGCCTTATTTATCCCCATTCCGTCTAGATTGTAAGCTCTCGTGAGCCGGACCCTCTTTACCCAACGTACCGGTTCGTCTTACTCGGTCGGTTCTAGCCCCTTTGGTTTGCGCTATATAAATAAAAAAGCTATAACTTATTTAACGATTACTTAACACACGCAGGAGTTGTGTGGGTTCGATGGTCACTGCGCATGCACAAGAGTTTGACATTTTAAAAAAAAAAAAAGATTTTTATTTTTTATTTTGCCCAGCTATAAAAAATGATTTAAAGAAATTTCCTTAAAACTCATATATTATATTATATTTTAATGACTCTTCTCGCGCAGGATCATTGTGCTGCCGTAGAGCGTTCCTAATATGACAACTATTACAATTGTATATAATATATATGCGGTATTTTTTCTACTATTATATTTTTAATTACTTCGGGAGCTTTTTAATGTTCCGTTTAAAAAAAGTTCTACAAAGAAGCTAATCCGGCCTCTTAAAGATTTTTTTTTCAATTAAATCAAAGTGATTTTTTTCTTCTTTACCTTTGGTGGCCCCTGATCAAAGCTTTTATTTTATATCAAAGGACACGGCCTCAGAGCTGAATTATCCATGATATATCTTGGTAGGCACTCTTAGCAGAGGGAAGGCTTGCTTTAGGAGCTTACAATCTAAGTAATGTAGGAATGTTAAAATTGTATATTTACAGGCTTGGCATTATAAAGTGTAGCTGATGAAATATACAAAAAAAAAATGGGTCTTGAATGGCCTTTTTTGGGGTGCGTGTGGCCAGATCTGACTACGGCGGACGGTCTCGTTGATGTCATAAGGCGGGTGGGCAGTCTGCTGGCGTCGGTGGGCAGTCTGCAGATGTCGGCACGTAGTAGGCTGGCGTTGCTTGCTGGGCTAACGCCGTATGCCGAAAAATTGAAAGTGGTAGGAGGGGAAGTGGGCGGGGAGTAGGCAGGGAGTGGGCGTGTCTCAATGTCGCCCCCCCCCCAACACGGAGATTCTTTGTGGTGACTCGGAGACCCGGAGAAGTGACGCTTCACCCGAAGTCTCCGGGTTGCACTCTCTCCAGGTATTCTAGTATTCGACTTTTTCAATCTTTTCCTTAATATAATGTTTTTAAGCTTAAAACCAGATAAGGGAAGGTACAGTAAGTGCGGTCATATAAAAAAGTTCAGCAGTCAACATTATAAACGTGGTACAATCAGTACATTATCGTACAAAAGGTATGAACATATAAGGGAAAAAAGGTCCCTGACCCGAAAAGCTTACAATCTAATTCAGCTCTGCGGAAAGACTATTTCATCCAATCATAATTCTCCATATATATATACATATATATATATATACACATTGTATTGTTATTAAAATATTCTCAATTCGTCGTCATCCTGAAGCGAAGACCAGTGCACCGACCCACCAACCTTGTGGGACTCCGTGCTAACAGATATAAAAATTGCCGGATTTATTACCGGTCGCCTGCTTAACAACACCGAATGCGGTGCGGGAAACGCGGATAAAAGAAAACACGGATCAGGTGTCTGATGTCTCCAGCAGCCGATTGTTTAAATGGAGGAAGCGAACTCCTAAACGCAATAAAGGAAGCAATTTCTGGTAACATCGTTAACCGTTCGGGAAAGCAACAGCGGCGGCGCATTTACTGGTGGGTAATTTAATATGGCGGGGCCGGCGGGGCTGATTCATTAAAGCCTCGCAGGGAGGGATCACCAGCGAAACCACTCGCCGCTCTAATTATTTCTTTCCAGATGTAACCAAAGCTTGGAAACGTCAAACCACCACATATAGGGTGCCGCGATATTCAGGAGTACTGATAGTTACCCCCCCTCAGCTGACCATCTTAGGACTCGTGGTCCGCATCATATTCGGACGATATGAGTTTTTTTTCCTCCCCAAAATGTGCGCGGTTACTAATAGGTGACTTGATCATTCATCATTGTTAAGCCGTGGAATCTTGGCAAATATAGCGAGAGATTGCAACACCGCCAACGTACTCGTTCCCCTTTGATTTTTTGTTTCTGCATCGAGAGGAAATGGAAGATATTCCAACAATGATCACACCCTGTGGATGGACTTGAAATAACAAAACACTAATTGACACGGGCAGAATCCCAAAATTCCTACCAACGGGAAGACTTTCGCAGCCAGAACACTTAGGAAACCCAACCTCTACCTTTTTTTAATTAAAATGAGTTATGGGTTGATGGAGGAGTAACGAGGGGGGGGGGTAATTAAGCCTTGAATTGGCAGGTGGTTTACCGGAGAACCTTCGTGACGCACAAAGATATCACGGAGTCTTCTGCAAAGTCCTGCTTTAGTGAATAAACCCCCAAATGGTTCCAGAGGGGGTGCAGCTTCACCGGGGGGGGGTAATCATGCCCCCCCTCACTGTGAAAATGTTCACCCATGTTGTAAAAATGAGAAGAGATAACGCTTTCCACCCCGGCCGCTGGTCTTAAAGTGCCGGGGACCCTCGTCATTATCATCCTGGGCCCATCTCTTATGCCCAGCTGTTGTGGAAGCACACACTATTTCCTTAAGAAGTCTGGGCATCATGGGAGTCGCATTTCCACAATAGCTTGGGAGCTTTTTGTTAGTAAACTCTGGGTGCTGAAGGGTTAATAGCGCTCTACAAACAAGGAGGAATGTTCGAACAAGAGTCCACCATCCAAAACTAAAGGGTCAGAGGCTTCTATGTGATGTAAGGAAGTTTTTACTTGACTGAGATGATAGTAGATAAGTGGAACAGCCTCTCAGCAAAAGTGGTAGTGGTACGGTTTGAGTCTTTACAGCACAGGCAGAGCAGATGGGCCGAATGTTTCTATTAACCCCATGGGTGCCACAGGTGTAAAATAAATTCTGGCATTGAAACGGTTGAGAGTCAGCTGGAGTGCGGAATGATGCAGCAGGGAAGTGGCTCATTCATCTGGACAGGGTACAGAATGACGGTTTCTTTACTGTAAGGAATGATGTGATTATTACCCCCTCTCCCTGGGGGCTGACGCACGGCTGACCCGTCCTCCCTGTAACAATTCTTCACGGGAGATGGGATTACAAAGGGGGGGGGCGACCCCTCCCAGCCGAGCACGACATCATCCGTATCAGATACAAACGACTTCGATCGCGGCACATGACCAGGATCCGGCGCTCTGTTTACTTCCGCACTTCATGTGACTCACGGAACACTCGGTTATGTATGAAGCTCAAACAAAGGACGTCTCATAAACACGATCCGTATAAATAGCCGAGCGCCGTCTGCTTTCTTCCTTCTCTCTGAATCCGATCCGCCGTGGGCTGGCTGAGTATCGTTTGAGAACAAAAAAGCAAAACCATTCACTGAGACGCGTAAAAAAAAAATTATTTTATCACCATAGCAACCAATAAACGCAACTTTCCCATCGGTCGCCATGGAGATTAGACCACTTTTCAAACTTTGTTTACTTGTATACGCGACTGCCAACAGATATCTTAGGCACACGGACATCGGACGGAGAAACCGCCCCGGAGACCCTGGGTGGCCGGCATACCTGGGAACTTCTGGGCTCCGGCCAACCAGAGCCTACCCTTGCGGGACGCGGCCAGGCCTGACGTCAGCGGCGTTCCCGCTGACGTCAGGGGCATTCAAACACGGAGAGTTCCCAGGTCTGGTGGCCGGGCATCTCCGGAGACTCCGCGCCAAACCCAGTGAGTTCTCGGCTACATCCAAGATCTGAGGGGGGTTAAGTTTGGGACCCTGCAGGGGAGAGTGAAGGTTCTGTGCAGATCGCTATAGTGGTTCCCAGTATAACACTCTATAATTCCCAGTCTCCGAAGTACTCCAGAATAGATTGATGCTTTTATTCTGCAGCCGTATAGAAATAACACGCAGAGTACCCCCCCACACACACACTCCCTCCCAGGTAATGGAGAGCAAGTGTAATCTGGGTAGCAGACATTGGAAAAGTGAGGAAGGGGGATTTCTCAGGGCCTCAAACTATGTAAACCTGGCAGAAAATGGTTTATATGAATATCAGCTGTTCTGGGCCGGCGGCCAGATGTCGATTAAGGGCAGCTGAAAAAGAGCAAAGGAAGTCTCAGGACTCTGCGCATGATGCAGACTGTTGAGTCTATGGAGGAGAAATCACAACGGAGAACAGAGAAGGACTGTGTGGGCAAAGACACCATTTATGGAAGAACGCATGAGTGATGGGAGTTGGTTTTTCGATGGAATATGAGCAGACGTAGAACGGCACGTGTGGACGATCAAGCTGGATGGACCTTTGGTTTTGTCCCATGTTACGAGTCGCTTAGACTTGAAGGCTTTTGTTGGGTTGTGTATAGCTTTGGCTCATGTTTATTGTGCATCCTGCTAAGAGGTCAAGTGGCCAGTAAAATAACGGATTTTTGTATTTCTTCTGACCAAATAAGGCAGAAACTCAGCAATGGGGTCTGAAGACTTGGACTTTGACTTATCCGTCATTTATCCGACACAATATTAACGCTAGCATGAGTAGGTTGACGGATCCATTATTATTCTCTTGACTAAACCCCACCAGACCTACAGAATCATACACTTTAATAATTCTGCTTATTCCTGGTATCATACCAAGACAAACAGTCTTTGGGAAGGAGGCCGCTTTCATTTCCGGATTCCTACGGAATAATAATGCCAACAATGAACAGCATTACTTGCTGAGAGCCTACAGCTTTGGTTTCAAGTTAGATTCCATACGCTGGGTTTGTTGCCGTCTGCGATCATGGAAAAAAAAAAGAACGGAATTCCAGGAAAGTTCCATGGCCTCTGATCCGTAATTAAAGTATCACCGCTAGAGCTTTTCTGTGTAGGTTCTGGAAGCTAGGAAGAACGTTTCAGAAATCAGCTTCATTTGTTTAAATTGCACCCCTAGAGATCAACGTAAAACACAAAAAAAAAATGGAAAAGCCATCAGCGAGATGGTTGTGGTTGTCCGTGTGATATGGAGGATTGTCTCCTGTTTGGAAAGCCAAAATAGAAATTAAGAAACCTTGAAGGGTGTAATGCCAAGTGGTTCCTTAACATTCTACGCTTATAGAAAGGCACAAAAATAAGTCCTAAGCCAAAAACAGAAGAAAATGGTCTATTAATGACTAGAAATGTCCTCCTCTTTGTGCAGAACACTAGGATATTTAGTGTTCTGTCCCAGTGTTCCACCTTCGAAGGTTATGGATCAGAAGGAAGAGATATTATGGAGGTCTATGCCAAAGAACAGAGCTCCGCAATGGATCACGCAATTCCGGGGAAGTCTATGGTCTTCGGATCAGGTTCTTCTTCCTCCGGGCAAGGAAGTTACATCATGACCACTTCCTGCCTAAACTCCTCCAACTCCAACCGACTAAAGGCTGTCTGGGCTAGACCCACCCATCCATGCAACCAGCCCCACCTCTCCACTAAGCCACTCCCCCAGAAAAAGGTAGCCTACCCTTGGATGTTCCCAGGTATTATCATGCCTCGATCTGCCCCGATATGGTGGGACGGGGCAGACGGCCCCAGACCTGCCACTTTAGGCATACACCAGAACATGTCTCTGTTTCTTGCTATCTAAGCTATTTGTTTCCTAAAGTAACCTCCAGCTTATGTGAAAACTCTTTATTATAAACCTGTAAATTTGGTCTGAAAGGTTAAGTAGACATTTTTCGAAATTACCTCCTTTACTTGCCCACATAATTATATATATATTTATATATAATATATAAAAACAATTAGTCTAATTATATATATATATATATATACACACACTACGGGCCATATGCTTCTGTATATGATAGTCACCCTACTTTTAAGAGGATAAACTGGGGAGACAGAATCGGGACTTCCCCTGCTGTCACTTCTGTCTGGATCGGAGTGCTGAGTTTATTTAAGACATCTGAATAAGCACATTTGTTGGCGTGCTGAGCCCGTCATTTGTTCTCCAGTCACATTAAATAGCCGATTAAGTCACCGAGGCTTCCACAAGCAGAGGATTTGGGGGATAGCTACAAGCCAACGTAATAAAATACCGGACATCATTGAAAGTACATGAAGTCAGTCGACATAACAGCTGATTAAATCACTTTATGTAAATCTGTGGAATACCAAGAGAAATTTATTTAAAAAAAAAAAACAATTCCAATATATTAGCTTTAAATTGGACTTATCACCATAGCAACCAATCCAATAAGCAGGAAAAGTCTCCTGGTTCCTATGGTGATAAGACCACATTTCAGACTTTGTGACCCTTATATATTATGTATAATAATTCATTTTAACTACCTTAGCTACAGTATTTCACTATGGTAAGGCATGTCGAAGAATAATGTATTTTGATTGAATTTTCGTGTTTTTTATGCTGATTTTTGTGACTGTTGGGTCTGTAGAGCCCTGCGATACAACAAACATTCAGAGCTTCTAGAAAAGAGGGACAGCAGTGGGGGATACAGGGATTTGGCTCCCTATGAGGGACTGGTCCACCTAAACCTGGACACTTGGGAAGTATGGATTCCTAACAAGCGTGACTGTCCACTGTATCATGGAGGGCCAACCTTAGTAAACCTCCTCTGAACGAAGGGCTAAGCAGGCCCTGTATAAAGCATAGTTAATGTGAGTAGCGTCTTACCGTCTTAACTATGCATCATAGAAGACTCTTGCAGGAGACGCTCGCTAGGATCGGCCCTTCATAATGCATAATGGACTCACAAGCTTCATCCTTGGAGCCTAGCTGTGATATATGTTATATTATTATATTCACTGCATTATAATAGAGCTCTGCCACCATCTGGAATCCTCGTCGTTATAGTAATCCTGAAATAAAATAAAAATCCTGAAATAAAAATTAAAAAAAAAAAAAAAAACCACTGTAACAATACTTCCAGAAAGAAGGAAATGAGTAATGCGAGTTATTAATCGGTAAGACGGCAGGAAGAATGCCTCTCGAGGCCGACCACCGTCTGTATTTTCACCATCGCAAACACTCGGCTGGGTAAAACGCGACGACAAACGCGTCAGGATCCGAGGCAGAGATCAACGAGATCAGTCGTTCCCTCTAACCTGGGATACGAGTAACAAGTGGATGTAAAGATCTGCTCAAAGGAGACATGTCTGACATAACCCACCCCCCACCACCTCCATCTTTTTTTCCGCCCCAGTTGATCGCGTATGCGTGAATTTACTAATAAAGGCATCGGAGATTCCCATAGAGCAAGGGGAGAGGTTTGTCCGTCTGCCAAAGGACCTCTTTTTCCGCGTCCGTCACGTGGTAGATATCACGGCTCTTTCCCATGATGTATAATGGGAATTACAGCAGAGCAAACGAGGATAATGCACATTTTTTTTTTGCTTTTTTTTTTTCCCGCGTGAAGTTGAAACAAAATTAACTCCGCTTCCTGATAACAGTCCCAGAACAAAACCAGGGTAACGGCAACTCCCCCCCCCCTGGGAAAGAGATGGTGCGATCGGGGGGGTCCGTTAACACCTTGATCTTCACCTGGATCGTTTCATTGCTCGTGGCATCGGCAGGTGTCTGGGATTATTAACTCAACATTTGGAAAATCCCCTTAAAAATATTAGATTTGCCTCCGCGTGTTCTACGCGATTTGACACAGGTTGCCCCGGCGCGTGCCGGTTCATTATTTAATGGACATGTCTGGGCTGACCCCGAGTGTCTCTTTAAATATTAACCCTTTAATAGCCCATCTGGAAGATTCTACGTAGTTACTCGCCAAATGTGTTACCCAAATGGCTCTGATATCGGTCCCTCATGGACACCCTGACTTGCCATTACATAATTGAGTCACCTGCATTCAAGCAGGGATATCCATAACATACCGCACCAAAAGCACCAACTGGGAGTCTTAGATATGAATATCAGAATAGGAAAGAGTCATCTCCAGAATGTGTGACCCCCGAGAATCTGCCCCTTCGCCTTGACATTAGGGCAAAAACCCTGAGCGTTACCAGGTATGGTTGCGATATTCATGTCTGGGGTGGCACTTAGGCGACAGTCCACACCTGCTTAGAAGATATTTTGAAGCTGGAACCGTTGGAATAGACCATTGGAGTGACGGGGGCCAAACTGATGATCAACGAAGGTGATTTATAACAGATCCTCATCCCTAAATTTCGCTATTTACCAAATACAGCAATAAATTCTCACAGAATTAGCGGGTTAGAGACACGTCGCGCAACCTGCTAAACCCGACTCCGGCAACGCAAAAGACGCAGCCGATTCTTCAGCTTAAATCCATATATATTATTATTATTATATTATTTATTGTTTTATAAAGCACCGTCATATTCCGTAGCGCTGTACAATGTTTACACTTCATTATCTCATTGACCTAGGCCGGTGTCTCCAGCTGCCACCTCTACGGCGGCCTTCCTTACAGGACATGATATCCCGGATGGGGATGGCCGGTGTCTGGGAACAGCGCGCTATGGATGCTCGGCCGGCCCTGTAATCTGAATGAGCTCGTTGGGGGAGATCTGAGATTTCCTTTGCAAGCCGCTAATTAAGGGCCGAACTGCGGGGCCTTGTGACCCAACAGGGGTATCTGCCTCCAGCTTTATATGTTTTACGAGAAGAATTGTAGGTGCTGCTGCCTATATTTTATGTACCCCCTCCCCCCGTGAATTAATTTCAGGTGATACTTATTAAACTTTGTTTCCATGGTGACCACTCCACTTTGAAACTTTGCTCCAAAATTTGGGTGAGGTAAACATATCACTTAAAACTAGCCTTTTTAACCCCTTAGCTGCTAGCCACTTTGCATCTCACTTCAAAGACCTTGAAGCAATCACCGCGACATACAATCACCGCGCGAATTAATACATTACGCTCTTCTAGAATGTTCTGAGGAGCTATAGGGTTACAGGCCATTTGGTGCGGGCAGGAATGCTTGCCGCTCTCTTCCCATAACCCACGCTCCGGGAAGACGCGGGGTTATATTTGGCCATCTCTCCCGTTACCTCACTGAGGTTTCACGGGTCACATTAGTTCCTCCCCGCGGCCGGTCACAGCCTGTGCCTAGAGGTTCATTACGCAGCACTTCCATGCATAGCTCTTACGTCTAAATTAAAACTTGGCACTTGACGGTAATTCAAAACCGTTCTATTTCCAGATAGCACCTTAGCATTGGGCGTGATTGATGCCCCGTCCTTGTATATAGAATATAGAACGTGGAATTCATGTCATCATGTTGCAGAAGACAGAGATGTTCTACAAACAGAATGTTGAAGGGGAAAAGCCGAGTTGCCATTACCAGAGGTGGCAAGAAGACCTCACCCTTCATCCTTTCGTCACATGTACACGCAATAGATTATGTATATACCGTGCCGCCATTTTAACTTTCTGTTCCCCATACAGCCAACGGGTGGTGCAGACCATAGAATAGGCGGGGAGCTGCAGCTTCTCCCTA
>VKOC01003520.1:0-10509 GCA_009364415.1 Spea multiplicata
CGCACCACGGGAAGACGGACGCCTCCGCTCCCACTGCAGGACTCAACAAGGTAAGTAAGGGGAAGGGGCAGAGGTGGTAGATAGTGATACAGGGGGATAGATAGTGAGAAAGGGGAGTTTTGTTACAAGTTTTTATTCCTTTTTTGGGATGGGCGCCAGCGCCAGAGGAGTAGTCCGCACAGGGCGCCAGAACACCTAAGGCCGGCTCTGGCTGGAGTTTATGACAGTAGTGGAACAGGTCAGGGCTACTACCTAGGAAGGGTTGGCAACCTAAGGCCTGAGCGGCAAGTCTAGTGAAGTGGACAATTGCGCCACAGAATCAGCCCACCATCCATGCTCACCTTTTCCTGATTTTGTAAAGCATAATGATGTGACACTTAAAAAAAATCATCATACACGTGATGTCTGAAGCCACAATTTACTGCGATTAATCCTTTTTCATAAAATATGCATATTGATATAGAGTAAATAACACAAAACGTTTACTTTTTCTCGCAGCGATTTCTGGTACTACAAAGTTTCGCCCTGTGAGGTGACTACAAATTCAGGAGGGCGTTTTACCTCTGGATAAGTAAAATCGAATAGTTAAATGTATTCATACAGAAAGTTAATTGCAAGTTAAGAAATATTTGCCCGAAACGAACACAGAAACGAGCGAATGTTTGTAGAATACAAAGATTTATTTTTCACTCCAAAGACGGAAGACTTGGTCAGCACACAAGTCTACTTCTAACGTATCATGAAGAAGTTGTATAGAAAATAAAAAACATGGAGATTGATTGCAGCGGTCATCTTGTGAAAAAGTGTCAAATTCCTCATTAGTTATCATGTACCAAAATACTTACTAGTGAGAGTACTCTTAGCAAAATACAATACTAATTCCTTTCTGGCTGTGATTGTGTATATGCCATACTTCATATTTGACCAGCACTATTTTGCCATCCCAATGAACTTTGCAGTCATGTTACACCTCTCTTTGCACCCTTACACTTCCCCGTGTCTTTCTATCCTTCTCTACTCTCACTATTCTCCGCTTCCTCTGTTCTTTCCCTCCTCTTCTCTTTATTCTGCCTCTCTTCTTACCTCCTCCCTTTACTTCTGTCATTCCCTTTTATGACTGTTTCTTCATTCTCTTTCACCAGTAGATGGGAGCATATTTGTGGCCAACCATTTATTTCTACATAGTACCTAAAACGCATCCCATTTAACATTTCGTTTTAAAGCTAAGTGGTTGAAACCTCCATATCCCCAGTAAAACACCTCCAAAAGTGACGAGAAGAGCAGTTTTATGTCTGCATAAAAACTTTTATACAAACATGGTCTCTGCTTATGGGCTCCCATAGATGAACCAAAAACCCAGGAACTCAATGGCATTTCATTCATTTTTATTTGCCATAATTCCAGGCAAACTATTCTTCCTTATTCTGGGAACCATCAGCAGCAGTCAGGTTCTTGCTATTTAAGCAGTTTTGCACAGTGCATTGCTGTAATACAGAGGTGTACAAGGATAACAAAAATACATTTAACTCCCACTACAATGCCAGTTTCCACCTGGGACCTGGATACACCAATTGCACAAGCTTGACACCGCAGTTATTTGGAAACCTTGAAGACGTTTTGCTCTCTCATAGACCACCATCAGGTTGTGCTATACAGCCGTCTTCTGCTTCAAGCGGCCAATTGGTGGCTTCAATAGTCAGACCCTGGAGGAAAAGGACTGCTGCTTCAGCACTGCAATTTCTGTGTCAGGTAAATGCTTTATTTAGTTTTGGAAGAATATATATTAAAGTGCCCATGGTGCACTTTAATATGCATTTTTAAGAGTTGGTGAAAAAATTAGGCTGCCACTTTAAATAGGCAAGTAGATAAATAAAAGTGGATTAAATCAATCTCTCACTAGTGCTACTACACATTTGAAAGCAAGAATACTGTTTTAGTAACATGTGAACATCGAGAAAGGAGTTACCCGTGGGTTGCATACAACATATTTGATTTCTGCAATTGAATTCAATAAAATTCCAAACCAATAAAGTGCTTTTTGATCTTGGAGAAAGTTTTCTGTGAGCTATTGTTTTTATATTTTTGCTAGATTGATAGCACTGATATTTTGAAGGGTCATCAAAATTTGATACCTAATGTAAAAACGCAAATCGTTCTCAAACATATAAAGGTGTCGGGACACCTGCCATATTTCGGACACTACTACCGGTATTTCCTTTCGGCAATATTTAACGAAAGATCTGGAGTATACAGCAGAGAGCTTCCACGAGACAGATGCCATGAGAGGAGACAAAACAAGTTATGCCTAAAATAATTTATAGTTATTTAAATAACACGGTTGTATACGGTAAATAAATTGTTTAATATAGCATAGCAGTGTACAGCTACTATTGTAGTACAGTAAGGGTAGGGCTTCATACCGCCTACACCAAAGAAGGTCACAATGCAATTATCTGCCCTGCCACCACTGGTTTTACGTTAGATCTAAATGCAAAGAATAAAACATCAGTCATCTGGCTTTAAATGTGCCCATCACATTTAAAATGCCAGCAGCCACAACTGGCCAACACAAAACCGCTGGGTTGTTTTACAAAATTATAAGGCAAAGGGAATTCTTCAGATTTTTTTTTATTTTTGCTGTATTTTGCAAACATGGCTTGACATTAAATTGACCTGGATGGAATCTGTACCGACGGGCATTAAAAGATCAATGCAGAGGTTATGGTCAACGGATTACATATTCACACAGACGACTTCCAGATTTTATGCATAGGGAGGGACCAACAATGTGAGGATACCTACATTCTTCTTTTATAAGACTGGAATTGTACTGTACTGTAATATATAATGTAGTATTATATTAACACATTCATTTTCATGGCATGGTACTAGAATAAATGTGTCTAAACAGCTTTCGAAAAGTTTGGTTTGCAAATTTGCAGCTTTTGTGCACTCCAGAATGTTAAATAACTGGTTTTCACAATAGAAGAGTCCACTGAATTCAGTCAAAAAAAGTTGTCCAAGACTATTGTCAGATCATGGTCGATCAATTCTCATGAGAAACCTATGTACACACGGTGCTTTTTGTAACCAGTTAAAAATTAATGGCTTTGCCAAATGATGCAGCCAGGTTAGCTTCCCTGAAGGCTTCTGATACAGTCTGTGGAGATTGAGGAGAGAAAGGTGTGAGTAATGCAAGAACATACAAATGTCGATTAAAAGTCCGTAAACAGTGTTCAGTACTTACAGGATGAGCATGGCACACTCTGGCTACATCTTCACAAGATGCTCCATATTCCATGGCAAGAGCTGCTTCATTAATCATCTCTCCAGCACCCTGCAAGCAGTGTCCCAAGACAAGTTATAGAAGCACTGAGTAAAATAGTAACACAATGCTAGATTTCAACAGCATAAATAACTATTATCTAATGTTTAATAAATAGGTCAGGTAAACATACCGTTCCAAGTATATGAGCTCCAAGCATCCTGTCTGTAGATTTATGACTAAGAATCTTCACCAAGCCATCTGTGTCTGCATTTGTCTTGGCTCTGCTGTTGGCAGCAAAAGGAAACTTCCCAACTTTGTACTCAACACCCTATAAAACATATAAATAAATAAATAAATAAAAAGGAAACAATGCTTATTTAATGCTCTTAAAACCAGCAGTGTAATGCTAAAATCATAAAATATTTTCATCAGTGTACACCAAAGTTGAAAACTAAAGTACCGAATCCTGGCTTGTCTCACATGATGTAGAAATTTTACTGTTAGACACGCCTTACTAATACATTTTGAGAATATGTCGTTTACATGCTACTTAGTAAAGGTAAATCAATGCGATATCTAGAGTAAAAATAAAAAAAGATATTTGTTGTTTTTTTGGGTTTACAAGCACCTCTTCTTTCAGCTGTTCTTCAGACTTGCCAATCCAAGCCACTTCCGGGTGTGTATAAATCACAGAAGGCACACAGTTGTAGTCAATATGAACTGCTCCTCCAGCCATCCCTTCAACACAGATGATGCCTTCGTCTTCTGCTTTATGAGCCAACATTGGTCCTGCCACCACATCTCCGATCGCATAAATGCTATTATTAAATGAAAGATCATGTGAGAGTATATCATAAACCTATAACTTAAAGATTAGGTCTCAATTTGGACATCCACATATTCTTAGAAGCTCTGTAGAACATCCCAATATTGCCTTGTCTTTAGGACATTGATTGTAAACACATTCTAGACACAGAAATAAGTGATACTGTTTTTAGCCAACGCAAAAATGACCAATTCTGTTCAAGAAAGGAAGTTTCCTAAATCAGAGGATTAAATAATTCAAACATAAATTAAACAAAATCAAATGCAATACCTACTTTGGGATTTTTGTCTGAAATCTACTGTTGATTGGTATTCTTCCCCTGTTGTCCAGTTCAATTCCCAGTTCTTGCAAGCCAAGGTTCTGGGTAAAGGGGCGACGGCCAATACACACAAGCAAAACGTCACAACTGACTACTTCCGCTTTACCTCCAGCTGCAGCTTCAATACTGTGGACCACATATAGCACAGGTTTAATAATAGAGTAATTGCCCCGAGGAACACACAGACATAACCAGCTGCTTTAAACTAAACATATTACTGTGTCCACTTATCCTGATTTCAGCTGTATACTTAATATACATTATGTATATGTAAACTAGTACATGGCAAATACTACTTCTCACACACTACTTTTTGAGTATTTCTCTTATTCCTCGAATGCTTTTCTCATTAATATTAAAATAGGGAGATCAGAGTGTATCTCTTTTGCAGCAACATTTCTCCAATAATCACCGGACTCATACTTACGAAACATCAATTTTTCCATCGGGTCTCTTGGTTGCACCAGTAACCTTTGTGTTCAGTTTGAACTTCAGACCCTGTTTTTGAAGGATACGGTGGAAATTCTTGGAAATTTCCATGTCAATTCCCAAACCACCAACATGGCCCAAAAATTCGACTGCTGTAACATCTGCTCCCAATCTTTGCCACACAGAGCCCTAAAAGCAGCAAGTGAAGAAGTGTGATCAAGAGCAAAAGTACTACTAAATTTTTTTTTACAATTATTAAAAATCAAAATATTATATAGCTTTCCTTCTGAATAGAATTGTGGAGAAAGAGAAGCATTTCTGCACCTCTCTTTCTCCATTATCCTGGCCTCTCATGCACTTGTGCAAAAGGGCAGAGCCACGGAGACAGCCTCTCCCCGTCCCTCCAAATCAGGGAAGAGGAGGTGCCTGGAAGTTCAACCCTTTTGTGGAAGTGCACCAGGAGCAGAGGCATAATCCGGGGGAACTAGGAACATAGAGGGGCTCACATAAGGCATGGTTAAGTGACCCTGCAGTTAAACCTAAGGCTGCTCACAGCTGGAGGCAAAGCTGCAGTTAAGGAAAACTGGATAAGTGAGGGAGTATGCATGCATGGATGGATGTATGTTTTTGCACACAAATGTGTACGAGCATGTATGTGTAAATGTTGACCATGAAGGTGTGTGTTACAGGGAGTATATACGCAAGTCTGTGTGTAAAAAGGGGGCAATGTGTATGTGAGTTACCAGGGTTTGTGTGTGAGCGTGAGCATGAGCATGATTTGATTCGTATGAACATGGATGTATACATATAAGAGTGCGAGCGAGGGAGTATGTGTGTTTGTGTAAAAATGTGTGCCAGCGTGTATGTGAGTTACCTGGAGGGGACGATATAGGACCCGGGAGGCTAGGTTCAAGGAGAAGCAGACAAAGAAGATATGAGGAGAAGCGGACAAGGGAAGAACACAATGGAATGGAGACACGGAAGCAGTCAGAGAAGGTAGAAAGACAGAGAGAGTGAGTGAGAGCTTGTGAGTCAATCACGATATGCAGGCATGGTGGTAGGGGGTAGCATTTAATTCTCGGACCCAGGCAGCACAGTGTCTTGGGCCGGCCCTGTATAATAGATCATCTTTGCGAGGAGCATTGTGTTAAGGTTCATATACTGTTAAGCATGCCTATAAAATCCTAGAGTGAGAAAAAATATATACCGTATATTCCAGCGTATAAGACGACTTTTCAACCCGAGAAAATCTTCTCAAAAGTCGGGGGTCGTCTTATACGGCAGGTATACTTACCGAGCCGGAGATTCCCCACAAAGCCACAAATCTCTAGGGGAGGGGCGAGCGGAGAAGCCGCCTCCCCTGGGCCGGTCTTCAGGGCCCCGCTGAGGCAGGTGCAAGATCGTGATCTCCCCAACTAGCCCCGATGAGCAGGACGCCCGATGAGCAGGGCTGGTTGGGGAGATCACGACCTCGCTCTAACTGGCCCAACATTAGGGAGCTCGAGGTCTGGCACTTCAGACCTCGGCTTCCCTGCTCCCTAATCACTACGTGCCGGCTATTGATGCCGAGCGTGGGGATGACGTCATGTCCCGGCGCTCGGCATCAATTGCCGGCGCATAGTGATGAGGGAGCAGTAAAGCAGAGGTCTGAAATGACAGACCTCGCGCTCCCACAACTGGATGGAAAGGGGTGTGAGTGCAGTGTATGGTCAGGTGTGTGTAAGAACACACCATATATATATATATAGATACATATATATATATAATATATCTATATAAGTATATATATAGTGTGTGTAAAAGCAGGGGTGTGTGGTGAGGGCAGTGTATAAATGTGTATGTATAGACAGGCATATGTTAGTATGTGTAGAGATATATATGTGTGTGTGTGTAAGGGCAGTGAATGTATATGTCTGTATAACAACCAGCCAATCACCGGTAAGGTACATCGCTTGCCGTGATTGGCTGGTTGCTGTATACTGGGTAGAGGGGTAGTCTTATATGGCGAGTATAGCACAAAAGTTATATTTTAACTGGAAAAGTTGGGGGTCGTCTTATACGCCCTGTCGTCTTATACGCCGGAATATACAGTATATATTTTATCATCCCAATTTGTAAGCACTGTAAGCCAGATTACACACATAAACATGAAACAAGACATAGTGTTTCCAGTATTTACCAGTTCCACTCCAATTACACCAGCACCAATGACTACCATCTTCTCTGGCACTTTCTTCAGAGACAGAGCGCCAGTAGAAGAAACAACGGTATCTTCATCAATCTGTAACGGATCAGAATTGATTTATACATTGCAAGCCCATATTTCAAAAAAGGAAACTATAAATCAAATCTTAATTGGTATCTAGTCACAGACCTGATATTTGGGTTAACTAATAAAAAGCACAATTACAAATTACTATACAGCTAATATAACACTTAAATTGTTCAGTGAAAACAATGCTAAATTAAAATTACAGACTTTGTTTATTTCATTTAAAATATATATATATATATATCAGTATATTAGTATATTATTAATATTTCCTATTTTAAAAAAAAAAATTGTAGCAACAGTCAATCTGCATACACGTTTCAGTAAAGGCAGCCAGAGGTTCAGGAAAACGAGACAGAGGTCTCATTTCCTAACTCCAATAACTCAACAATGTATTCAGTAAAATGCAATGGAGTCCATGCAAAATGCATGCATTAAAATGCAAAATGAAATTCTGAGGACAGGACAGCAATACGTGGTTGGCAAAGTAGACCCCGGGAGCCAACCACATATATCATCAATTGTGGTGGAACCTTTTCGATAACGCAGGGAAGACCATTTATTTTTAAAATACATTTATTTATTGCCCAATATAAAATAGACAGCCAAAACCTACATAAATGCATGGACATTTGTTATTTTCTTCCAATTTTATGTTTTAGCATGATTATGGAGTTTAACCTTATGTGTTATATTGTGTACTGTTGCCTACATGAGCTCTGTGGGCAATCTACATGTATGCACAACCACATCTTTGGGAAACATTTACTAAGGTGTGGGAGCTTTTCAGAAAATTGTTTTGTAATTTTTAATTTTAATTTTATGATGGAAAAATAATGGGAAAAGGTAGGATTTTGGGGTTCTGCTTTTGCCTCTATACCCTTCCCTAGTTAACCCCTTAAGGAAAATGGGCGGTCCCTAAACCCATTGAAAACAATGCATTTTGAGCCTGTACATGTACGGGCTTTGTCATTAAGGGGTTAATATATCGAATATAAACAGGGACATTATCCTATAATTAAGTAGTTGGCACTGTCATAGTAGGCAGTGTGTGTAAAGTAGCTTAAGAGTTCCATTTGATTTTCATGAATATCACACAATGGGTTATTTAAAAAGACTAATTTACAATACCTCAATTCCTGGGAAAGGAGCAACTTCTGAGCCTGTAGCTACGAGAATGTTCTTTGTGTTGATGACTTGTGTGCTTCCATCAGCTTTAGATGCTGTTACTTGGTTTTTACCTGTGATCTTTCCAAAACCTTGAACATGTACTACCTATAACAAGAAGCTTAGAACGTCAGAAAATATATTGCATACAACTAAAAATCATTGTATATATATTTTTTTGTATATTTATTATAAATGGGGTTTCCGTGGACATGCCAAAACAAAAGGTCTACAGGTGCGGATTGTGTATAAATTAATATATATATGTTCATGTGCAAAAAATTAAAAAATCAGAACAATGCATCTAACCTTGTTCTGTTTAAATAAGTGAGCAATACCACTCGTAAGGGACTTCACAGCTCCACTTTTCTGCTCCATCATCTTGTCAAGGTTCAAACTTATACCAGTCACTAAGAAGGGGAAAAACCACAGAAAACAGTATTAAAATTAATTTCTGGTATTATTAAACTATGTTTAAAAAAAAAACCCATTAGGATTAAACACCACTTTACCTCTTCTTGATTGAGGGTAGATTGTCCCCTACACCTTTTTATTATATTAATATTTATTATATTATGTTTGTTCGACAATCATTTCTTCACGTTTAGGTTACCCACAAAAATGATATATTGACTCATATGCATTAAAGTTTATATGATGGCTGACATGCCCATTTAACTTTGAAAATCTCTCTCTTCCGTAGTGAAACTAATACCTTAAGATCAATGCAAGAAAGAAGGAGGCAGTGTGACAGGCAAAGTCAATGTTCCCATCTCATTTGGGGAGCCACTACTGGAGCTGCCGAACACATCTTCCACATGGAAAACTGCTGGGGGGCAGACAAACAAGACTCTGGAGAAACACCTCATGCAAATTTAAAGGGACCTCTCAGGTATCAGATGCATTAAAGTGTAGGACACTTCAGCCATCATACGCCTTTAAATGCATGATATGTATGTGCTTCCTTTAAATTTTCATGTAGTTCATTCTGCAAATGCATGGCGATTCTGCAAAATTCCCTACAAATGCATTTGCCCCTTCCTCCACAACCTAGCTAAATGCCCTACAGAAGATGTATTTGGCAAAATGCATTGCCCCGCACACACGACGTACTCACCTCCTATCAGATCCAGTGTTGGCGCTGCTGAATGCTGCATGCAGGGGTATGTTTAGACTCCAGTGCACAAAAGTACCCCATTGTTTTTAATGGGCGCACTTTAATGCCACTGATTCGCTGCTTGAGCAGTCAGTGACAGGAATACTCCCGTAGAATTCATTAGAAGTACTTTAGTGGCACTGACTGACATCCTAAGCCGCTAATCAGTGGCAAGAAATTTCAGATCATGGAGGAAGAAGACTGCGTAGAAAACCCTGTGTCAGTTAAATGTGTTCTTCCAAAAGAGGAAAACATATATTCAAACATTTAAGTACACAGGTTCCTCCTCTCCCACTTAGTTTTACCATACATTGTTTCGTTTTTTTCTCAGAACAAGGGCTTTTTTGAAACCATACGTATATAAATAACTAAAATAAAGACACTAACACCAATTTTCACTTTTCCGTATACCGTATATTCCGGCGTATAAGACGACTTTTTAACCCCAAAAAATCTTTTAAAAAATGGGGGGTCGTCTTATACGCCGGGTACTTACCAAGCCGGAGGTTCCCACGAAGCCACCAATCTCTATAATCACTACGCGCCGGCTATTGATGCCGAGCGCAGGGATGCCGTCATGTCCCGGCGCCCGGCATCAATTGCCGGCGCGTAGTGATGAGGGAGCAGGGAAGCCCGAGGTCTGGCACTTCAGACCTCGGCTTCCCTGCTCTCTAATCACTACGCGCCGGCTATTGATGCCGAGCGCAGGGATGCCGTCATGTCCCGGCGCCCGGCATCAATTGCCGGCGCGTAGTGATGAGGGAGCAGGGAAGCCCGAGGTCTGGCACTTCAGACCTCGGCTTCCCTGCTCTCTAATCACTACGCGCCGGCTATTGATGCCGAGCGCAGAGATGACGTCATGTCCCGGCGCTCGGCATCAATAGGCGGCGCGTAGTGATTAGAGAGCAGGGAAGCCGAGGTCTGAAGTGCCAGACCTCGGGCTCCCACAACAGGATGGAAGAAAGAAGACAGAAGATAAGGTAAGAGATGGGGAGAAAGGGGGGAGAAATATATATATATATGTATATATATATATGTATATACACACACACACACTGGTGTGTGTGTATAT
>VKOC01003522.1:0-45688 GCA_009364415.1 Spea multiplicata
CTATTTGGTACATCTTTGAGCCAGGCCATTTCAGTGTGCCCAATAAACCCATATATTTTTGAAAACTAGACACCCCAGGGTATTTCAAATGCTAGTATTTTAACTCTTTCCATGCACCATATGTACCACCAGTCTTTGTCAAACTTTGTGGTAGTCATTTTTTTGCATTTGGTTTTCCACACACATTTTACTTCAGGTATGAATTAAAAAGTTCTCGTTTATGTCACTATCACAAAACACCCCAATATATGCTCAGCAACATCTCCTGAGCGCAGCGATACCCCACATGAATGATTTTGCCTGGCTGTTTGGGGGCAAAAGGGCCACATTTGGGGCATGCGCATTTTTCAATGTTGAACTTTGGCATTTGGGATCCACTGCCCATGCCCTATTTGGTACATCTTTGAGCCGGGCCATTTCAGTGTGCCCAACAAAGCCATAAAACCATATGTTTTTCAAAACTAGACACCACAGGGTATTTAAATGCTGGTATTTTAACTCTTTGCATGCACACATTTTACCACCAGCATTTTTTCAAAGTTTGCAGTAGTATTTTTGTGTGTGTATTTTTCCCACACACACCTACTTCATGTATGAATTTACAGCTCCTGGTATATGCCGCTGTCACACGACACCCCATAATGTGTTCAGCAACATCTCCTGAGTGCAGTGATACCCCACATGCATGGGTGTGTCATTTTTTGGGGGAACTAAAAGGCCACATTTGGTACGTGTGCATTTTTATAATTGGAAATTAGATGTGTGGCCATCCTTCCCCCCGTGTTAATTGGGACGTTGTTGAACCTGGCCCATTCAATTTACCCCATCAAATCATACATTTTTTAAAAGTAGACACCCCACGGGCATTTAATATGCCAGTATTTTAACTCTTTCCATGCGAGAATTGTTTTAAGCTAATATGCTAATTTTAGGACTTGCTCACAAAAAATATATTTTTATATATATTTTATATTTTTGTCTTTTTTTTTTTATTTTTTTTTAACATTTTTTCAACTTGGAGGTTCCCTGATAGTGACATCAGTGGGAAATGATTTTTACATTTTACTGTTTTTTACTATTTTTTTTCTAATTATTATTAATTTTATTTTATTTTTTAATTTATTTTTACTAATCACACTGTGATTAGAAAGCTGGGCTCCATTGACTTGCATGGTGAATGCAGTACCTGTATTCAACCTGCAAGTGGAGCCAGAGTTCTCTAGATGGTCTGGAGACCATCTAGCGAACTTTTGTTAAATTTAACTTGTTGGTTCCTGTTATGAGCGGCGGCCATCTTACTTGATGGCGAAGATCAACGGCAGCTGCGGCTGTGACCGCTCTCCGGAGCGGTCACAGCCCATCAAAAGGTTAGTGTTTGGTGTCGCTGGATGCCTCCTGATGGAGGCATTCTAGCGACACCATTTAAGTTTAGGAGGCGATCGTTGATCGCCTCCTAAACGCTTTTAAAACGGGCGTCCGCCGCCATACAAAGTATGGCGGATGTTGACGCCCCGTGGAGGGGCCAGAGATGGCCCCTTCATGCCGATCGCGGCGTTGCTGAATGCATTCAGCAACGCTTTTTGGGTGCAGAAAGCGATAGTAGATCACTTTCTGCACCCGTTTAAAGACGTGCCGGTCCTGGCACGTCAATTGTCGTAAAGCACATGCTTTTACGTGTCGTGCCAGGACCGGCAATTGTCATCAAGGGGTTAAATATTTTATCATGTGTATAGCTAGATGCTATAAGTCATGTTACTATATGTTCACAATCCAGAAGGCAGGTCTCTGATTACAGACTTCTGTTCTATAGGGTAAGACCTTCACCTATTCTGGTATTCTGTTATCGGCTGATTTTCATTATGAAGAGATTTTTTACGATGCTTCTTTCTAATACAGACAATGCCTCCCATTGCCTTCCTTTTGTTCTTCCTTTCCACCCCTAGCTACCTGTGCTACTTTACACTGTTTCTTGGATATGGATAGAAGCCAACCTAACTCTACCATTTACCTATGTCCCACACCTTAGTATCGAGGGAAGTGACCCAATTCAGGTGTATCATGTTGTTGTATGATTCTAATTTGTTTTAAACAGACCTAAAAAAAGTATGAGATATAGTGTAGACCCCTTCGCCAAGCTTGTTTCAAAGCTTGTAACCCTGTTTTCCTAAGGAACACTGATGAACATTGTATTAAGCTTTTAAGGAAACCTTGGTTTCTTTTTTGCCCATGGTGATGTCACACGTGATCTCTGCAGCAAATGTAATTTCATCAACCGATCACAGAAGCACTTAAAGTCTCCTCAACTCTGCTTTAAATTACCCAATGTAGCCAGCGTAGACATTTATTACATTCAGTTTGATCTGTTGTACATAGTGAAAGCGGTGATATGTTAATAGAGATTAATAGGTGTTCCAATTAAACTAAATATAAGGTGCAGTCTGGGAGTCACAGAAGAACATGTTACTGCAGGGCATTAGAGAAGATGCACAAAGTAAACATTGATCAGAGAGTGATGCTTAATGGTGTTTAGATATTTAGACATGCCCTAAAGTCGCTTACTTGTATAGACACATTTTATGTATTTGTGTTTATATATTTATGTTAAGCAGTTGGTTCCAGGGCAGCCCTCCTGTCATGCAAAATGCCTATGTTTAAGGGTAAACAAGGCATTTTGCGTGAAATGTCATAAAGTCTTACCGGGACCAGATACTGGGGTCACACAGGGGACACAGCACCAAGCATCTTCAGAGTTACGATGTGAGAAATATGGTTACGTTTCCATAATAGAATCATATCATGAAGATGTTCTGTGCACTGGCCGTGTGCTCTCCGGAACAATCGGAAACATGACATGGGGGTTAGACAGCGCCTGAGAAATAACAATGGGCCGAACTAGCCATCAGGTAGATAGGGGGTGTTTGGTTTCGTTTTATGTTTTCTGTGTTTATTCCTTGCTAACTTTAATGCTGTTGTATACGTTCTTTTTTGTATGTTCTCTTCCTAACGTTACGTTTACTCAGATTAAAAATAAATGAATAAATTCTGTCATCATGCTCTAATTTTGAATCTTAGTGTTTTTGAGTAAATTAGGTTTTTCTGTATATGGGCTATCTCAGTGGGTTACTGAAGCCTCCTCGTGTATTTTAAGACCATACATAAAACTTGTGATGACAGCAAATACAGTTTTGGGGTGATGGGGTGAACAGGTTTGGGGTTAAGGTGTAGTTGCTTTGTGCTTTGCAGGCAGAGCAACGAGCAAGCCTGCGGACTGGGTTTTCTGTTAACTCTTTCATGCCCACACATCCCTACTCTTACGATGAGAGCTGGCAGATAGTGCCTACCTATGGTAACTGTCCATTACCCCCACTTATCTCCGAAGCCACTGTCCATTCTATAGGGCACCAATATATTACAGCTACCAGTATATGCTACTTTTGTTGGAGCGGTCAGTGCATATTGGATTAACCTTAGCAAGTCCAAAGTGCCAAGTGGGACCCTTAGATTGCTTTAGATGGTACCAAATTCAGTTTTGGGTATTTCAAGTTGTTTATATGGTATTGCTTTTTTGTTTCAACATATAAATTACATATAATATTACTTATAATATTACTTAAGAACAGATAAAAAGGCAGAAGACCAATAACTATGTCCAAAGACTAAAACACCAGGACAATAAATACAGTACATGTATTGCTTGATTTTTCTAGGTGCAGTAAAACAGTAGTGTGAATGACCTTTTTAATGTGGACAAAACAATTTGGAAAATTCTAATTTGAAATGGTAATGGTAAACCAAAGCAATAAGCATTGAAATTCCAGCCCAGTGCCATATTATTCATAGCACAAACTGCAGTAAAAAGCATTTAATAGAGTTTCTTCAGCAGTTGCAGGATATTCGGTTTTCTAGTGCATGTTCTGTTATGTCATGCTTATTCTTCAATATTCCAACATTTTTCCCCTTTAGAACAATATGTTCACTGCTAACTCACGGCTGTTATCATTAAGGATTTGTAGTTAGGATTTGTGGAAGGTCATTACTCATAATGTATTTCGGCACATACAGTTTGTAATAATCAGTATAAATCACAAGGGCAATGGTGCTTATGAATGAATATCAGAATGCAAGGACCAGATAGAACTCACACTTCATAGCACAATGAATGCGATAGTTAACTATATGTTACATTGTAGTGAAAAAAATGCTTGGTGAAAAATGATTGGCCTATGCAGTTCTATATGCTATTCTTATTATTTTAAGAGAGATGCTTGTGCTATGCGTTACAAAACCTGTTCTTCCATAACACTGTAGAAAATGATTCAGATGATGATTATCTGTACCATATATTATCTATATAGCTCATCAAGGTATAGGCTATATTGCATTGCACACTGTCATATTAACCCCTTAAGGGAACATTTTACACTGTAGGTGTGTTTTTTTCCTATGTCTTTCTAAACCCTATATTTTTCGCATTTTAGCTTACTCAGAAAACTTTAATGTTTTTCAGAAGTCATGTTTTTGTTTACATAAAATAAAATAAATAAACTCAAAAGAACTTGTGATTTTGCTTAGTAATTGTTCTAAAGGTTTGATATAATTGCTAAAGACAAGTTACGTCTGGCAACGTCCTCCAAGAGCAGTCATACATCACATGCATACGTTTTTTTATGCTAACATTGCAAGTGTTATTTTTAAAAACCCATTTTCACTGTGCCGACATTCAAAGAGTTATTTTTAAACCCTTTTTTACAGTGTAAGAATATTTTTCCTTGTTAACTTCCCCTCCTAAAATGGACCAGTTATCCCAAAGTGGATGATAGGCCACCCACAGGTAAGTATGGCACATATTTACTGTGCTATTGAGATTGCTTACCCTTTCTACGGGCCAAAATGCTATATGCACATCACATGGTTCTTTGATATAATGGAGAGGGTTGTGGGTGAGAACACATGCATAGGCAGCTCACTTGGCAGCCATATTTATATTTTTTTAACCTATATACTGAATTAATGCCAGCATAGACGTAATAGGGGTTAGGGATTTAAGATTTTAAATATCTATGCACAAGATATAGGTGAAAAAAATACCCCATACAAAGTAACATGGTGTCCTTTTCACCAACAGGTGAACTTTAATTGATTTCTGGAGCATTTGCAAGAAGCTTGCTGCAATGTATTAATTTAAAGTACAAGAGGGCTTTGAGTAGTTATTAAGATTCCCTTGTCAGGGCTTCATTGCAGAATAATGTCAGTGTTCACTGGGAAACTATCTTGTACTTAATATTGATTCATTGTAGCAAGTTGTACTATACAACACTATGCATTTGGTTAGTTCTGATGATACTTTTGTAGCATTGCTGGCAAACATCCCAGAAATCAACCAAGGAGGAATATTAGACAAAAAAAGATACTAATCTTTTTCATTTTCCTTAAAAAACTTAATCCAAAGCACTGCATACACGGCATTTATCTGTATTGCAATGCGATGCTGGTATGTATTCAATTTTTCTGTGTTAAGGTGTCTTCTCTGCACATGTGCAGTATATATATATTTTTTTTAAAAAAAAAATCTTTTTACTGTGTATTAAATTACCGTTAGTTTAGATCTGCCTTCAAATTTCTAGACTTACTCTTTGTCTGTGTGGTAACTTTGAGTAAAAGGTATCAATGTTCTTAAATATAGCACATTATATCAGTTAAGTGAAGTTAGTTCAACTGATCTCTGTATAGCCTTTTTAATATTAATAATATCAGAGATGGTTAACTTCAAGTTTAGAGAGGTAATTGAACCGCTAACTATGTTTTTCTCATCTCCATTAAAGTCAGTTAATGTTTAGATGGCTTATTGAATCATGCCCTTTGTTTCTAATTTTGTTTCACTGTGAGAAACCTGCTGTAAAGCTGGCTTTGACACAGCAGGAAGGAAGGGAATGACTAAACTTCCGTTCCACTACTGTCAGTATGGAGTCAGCAATACATTTGTCACCAGGTAGACGTCTTCCTTCAAGTGGCTCAATGCACTGATTTTAACCGCTGATGTACCAGGTACATCAGGGCAATTGCCTTATATTCGAGGTCGTCTTATAATCAGACCTCAAATAGAGCTTTGACTATAAGACGAAGATCAGGATCCCCACAGCGCTGCAGGGGACCTCCTCTCTGGCAACCTCCGCTGCCGGCACTTCTTCTGGGGCTTCTATGACGGAGCGCTGGTGTGACATGACCTTCCGGTGCTCATCATAGAAGCCTCAGCGGACATGACAACAGCAGCAGAGGTTGTCTACGCGCATCACACAGACATTCACCGGCTGCCAAAGAGAGGTATCCCCGCAGAGCTGCAGGGGACCTGGATTCTCCTCTCTGGCAGCCGGTGAACATCCGCGTGATGCACGCAGACAACCTCCGCTGCTGTCGGCACTTGACCTTCTGGGGCTCTGGTCATAGACGCCCTGGTGGAATCAACAGGCAGCAGAGGTTGTCTTCGCCCATCAAGCAGACGTCCATCAGCATATCTGGGGGCAGATGTGAATAAATGGGGGGCAGGTTGGCAAATAAAAGGAAATAAAAACAAAAGAAAACATTTTTTTTCAATCATAGTTTTTATTAAATATGAAAACATTGTTTACATTAATAATTACTTTGCCTTTTCTTTCTTTTCTAAATTAATATTCAATTTTCTTATTCTTATAATCAGGGTCGTTTTATATATAGTTATATATATATAAATGAGTGTGTGTCATATCCATAATGTCCACAGATGATCTATTCTATCGTAAAATGAATTGAGGACATTATTAGTCCTGTAAAATATTACACATTCGCATAAAGAAACCTTTATCAGAGCCTCAGTACTCATATCCTTCCTGATAAAAACCCCATTCATACGGCACATATGTCTCTATTTACTAAGAGCTGTATTACTATTTGTAAAACATGTTCTGGCACTAAGCCACAGCATGTGACAGAAGTTCTCCTCCACCACTTAGGTGCTTAATCCCCAAACAATCCCAAACAATTGTTGTTTCGAGCTTTGAACAAATATTTGTTTATTGTTTTTACAGTGATTGTATGCCTAGATATTAATATACCAATGTTTAACTAATATTTTATCTCAAGTCGATAGTTACGAGGAAACAAATCTCAGGGTAAATAAAAGATGTCGCAGTACATTCGTTGTGCAGGATTTACCTTTGTGTTTGGATTGCATTTTACTTTTTATCAGTCAATATATGTACTGATAAGTTGATATGTTTTAAATAGCAAACCACAAACGCCTCTCTTTAAAAATGTGTTAAAATAAATCATATTTGGCTCTGGCTGTTTCTATTCTTTGAATTAAAAGTCTTTTAGTTCCCATGTAGCACCCATATACTAGTAGATAACCATCTGGACTGTAAAGAAGAAGCACAAAGCAATGGGTGCAGACTGAGCCATCCTTAAAATAGGGCAAATCGGGCAAGACCTTATGATCAGGTGGGCTCTGAACTCCCACCTTTGCACCTTTGGAAGTTGTCAGCCATTTCTTGCATGTTTTTAATGCAGTTATTACAGATCTATACAGATCTCTGGTCAGACCCCATCTAGAGTGTTGTGTACGGTTCTGGAGATCTCATCTCCAGAAGGATACTGACATATTGGAGGACTATTGGAGTTTGCAATATATATAATTGAATAGCATAGATCAATTTAACAATCTTTTCAAATGAGCAAAAATACATAACATAAGTTAAAAAGAATATATGTATCATATTGTGTTAAGCATCTTGGCTTGCATGTGCCCTATAGATTATACACTTGCCATATTGGCAATACATGGTTTATAAGCCACGGGATGACCTTAGCTGTCCATGAGTGTGTTGCTGGTTTAGGCTGCATAATAGATCAGTCAAAAGATGAAAGGAGATCAGTGAAAAAAGGAGGAGAGAGGAATGTCACAGATGCTAGGCTTATTTGCATGTCCACAGCCAGAATCTGGTGTCTTGACAGAGTATTATGATTAAAAAGCTGAAATTGGATTGGGAATCCTGAGTGAGACGTGACAGGCAAACAATTACTTTTGGAAAACAAATCTAATTGCTATAGATTTCTGTGTAACAGATAAATGAGTTGTTTTCAAGCAATGCTTTGTACGTTTCTCAAAACCTTGGTTAATATTATAAATATAATCTGTAAGTGCCTTAGGAAACAGATTTCTGAACTTCAAGAGTGAGTCAGGTCTATCTCATTATTATATATGACATATTTCAGAATACGTTTTTATTATTCAGGGCTGGATTTGTACTCTGTTGGTTTCTTAAAACTCCCATCATCCTTTGCCAGCACAGTTGACGACTAAGCATTAAATAAATTACTAATGTCCCAGTAATGCAGTGTTTATTAATCGTAGTGTTGCATATACAATAAACAACCAATTTAAATTACTCGGTTTCTAACACAAATCAACAAACGCATGTTACCGCTTGTTAAATGGAGACAAGTAGTTAAGCGGAAGCAATTTACTTACTGCTATCTGCAATGCAGTCATCTCAAGACATGCTGGAAAATATTTGTGTATTCACCTTTATAATAATTTTACATACTTTATACAAAAGCAGAAGTGCACAGCATATACAGTATCGATCTCTTACATGCTATGTAATGAAAGCAATGCAGAATAAGACTAAAGCATGTTTATCCTCGTATTGATTTTGACTACATTATTAAACACACCATTTTACGGAGCTAAAGGAAGCCCAAGAGGTTTATTTTTTCTTCTTTCCTATATCTGTAATCTTGACCTGTAGCTATTCTTTAAATGAAAGGAATCCACGGCTTTTTATGGTGCTGTAGTATTAAGAAAAGGCTCCTTCTCAAACTATACACATTTTTTTCAGTATGAAGAAGTAGTGGTGCAACTACACAGCAGAGATCCCCATGTACTCAACGTCATCCACAGCTGTCGTCCTCAATGAGTAGGGCCAGCATATGACATCATAGCTCAGAGCTTCATGGCTTAAAGGTACCCAGTGCCTTTTAAAGCAGTCTATGGAGGCTGTGCTGACTTGACTCCCTTGTAACTAGCCCATGGAGCAGAGACAAATCAGGGGGCCTGATCACCTAAGTTGGCTGGCCCATGGTTTTGTAGTGGACCTGCCATCTTAGGCCTAGTTGGCCTAAGCCAGAATATGTCACTCCCTATCACTATTATTATCCTCACATTATCTTAGTCCTTGGTCTTGTTGAACATTCAGGATAGCTTTATGTCTATCCCATGCATGTTTAGATTTCCTCACTGTACTGGCCTCTACTTATTTCTGCTGGGAGACTATTCCACTTATCTAGCACCCTGTTAGTAAAGTAAAGCTGCATGTGGTCAGTATCTCTCCAGATGTCCGCACAGATCTTTTTGTGTACTGCTCAGCATTCATAACTCCCACATCCAATTTGACTTAAATTATTATATCACTGCAGACATTCTTAACTAAAATAGCCATAAAAATGTGATGTCTTCACTTCATTATATAACTAAAAATGCATCGGTAATGGTTTTACTAGTACCATCGTGGTTTATACAAATAAATCTCAAGGAGATGCTATTGGTACATCCAATTAAAGATGTTGTTCTACCTACTTTGGAACTAAATGCAGCATTTAAAGCATAGTTCCTTGAAATTACCAATACCCAGAAATACAGAAATGCAAAACTCATATGAAATGTTGCCTGATTCATAATTTTTGTAGGGAACACTTAATTACCATGCGGCACAGATTTTCTATTTTTTTTTTCTGTAATTAAATCATCCAACTTCCTAAGATGCATTTGCTTATCATGCTGTTATTGTTTTGCTAAGTGGAACATCACCTTTAACTAGAACTTTAACTAGTTCTAGAACAGAAAAGCTCATCATGTGTTATACTATCCAAGCATTTGTGAAAAGGTTCCAAATATAAGTAGTAAAAGGGGACCCCTCAGTTCCCTGTATGTATAATGCACAACATTCTTCAATCATCTTATAAAGTATGCAAGTATAAAATTATACATTTTAACCTAATAAATAAAATAATGTTATAAACTACAGATATTCATGTAATACAAAAAGGAAGCCAAAAAACTATTTATACTATTTTTTGATAAATAGTTTATTACATTCCATCAGAAGCTGACTCCTGAGACAGATGTTACTGTGCAGTTCAAGTCGAACTGCTGGAATCAAACAACTACTCTGGAAAAGTAATTCAAGAATGACAGCTTCTACTCTGATATATGATATATGTTTAAATAGAACTCGTAGCTGACTGGGATCAATGATAGTGATGTGGGAAGATATAGCTCAATGGATTCTTTAGAATTCAACAGAATTGTCTCAACCAGGAAGCGCATTAGCAAATAAGCAGCGATCTGGTTCAGTGGTTCCTTACTCACCATCTGCTCCAATGGTTCACCACTCAAGTCTCGCTATTGAATGAGCCTGGAACAAAGAGACAATGTGTGGGATCAATAAAGTTCATAGGTGCAAGTGGCTGTATTGGTGCATTTCAACTACTGTATTTAGAAGCCATTTATTTAATTAAAACACGGGCCAATCTCAATATTGGAGTTTTGGCTTTTATAGAAGAAACCTAATTTTGCTAGCAAAGTGACTCTAAATATAATGATCAGTACACAAATTAATAAAGCAAATTGGTACCAAGCTGGTTCAAACTTACTCCTCTTTGGTATTTTGGTCCACATGAGCATCCATACACACTATGCTGCAACGGCCTTTGCAGTACCAGAGTCAGCTTCCTCACTGTCTATTCCCAACAAAATGAATAAATACCCAAACAAATAAAAAAGGTCACAGAGCATACAACACAGATATAGGTGGTTTACAATGAAAATACATAAGATAATGAATAAATGCCTTAATGATTAAGAACTAATAATAAATCAGGAATAAATATTAAATACATACATAGTGAATACAGAAAACATATTACATTAAAACAATGCTGTATAACAGCAAATCAATCCTGGAAAGAATGCAGCATGTATTGACTTCATAGTTTTGTGGAAAATAAGCTATTAAATATACATTTCCTATCCTTGTGTTAATTCATAAGATGTTTGATTGTTCTGCTTTGAATTACATAAGATACATGTTTCCGTGAAAGGCTAAATGGCCGCATAAACTGATCTTTTTTTCAAAATCCAATCTTTAAAAATTCATGTTTACTGCAACTGTCTTTAGAAAATTCCCTTCTGAACGCATTGCATTTGCTGTCACATAAAACCTGGTATTAGCTTGGTGTGCTTTCCTTGTCTCCTTAGAAACCACACTGAGAGATTTCCTGTAAAGGAAATTATCGTCCTACATTAAGTAAACTTACAGTTGCAACTGAATAGTGTTTTGACTGAATTATCAAAATTAAATTGCACGCTACAGAGCAGCATTGTATCTTGAAAAATGTATGATTTTATTATATATATATATATATATATAATATATAATATATATATAAATTATATTATAAATTATATATATTTATAAAATATACATATATACATTATATTATATATCCTGTGTGTATATATATATATATATAATATATATATATATATATGATATATATTGTATTCAAGCAATATTCAAGAACTTGTTATATGTTGGACGAGAAGGATTATTGTGTCGCTTAGCTGACAATTTTCCACTCGGTGTGAGGACAAGAGCAGAACCATTTTGAGAAATATTTAGCTTATTATTTTAGTTAGCTAATATCGAAATGGGCGGCAGTAGAGATCAAAATGGTCACAGTGAGACAAAAAGAAGAGCAAATGGTAAAGAGTTATAAAGTATGTGAACAGTTAGGATTAGTGACTGTAGAAAAATACCATATACAATATTAAATTATGAAATTATGATTTAGACAAATACTAGGATGACTGTTATTCCCACAACAACAATGTTGATGTAATGTGGGAATAGATAGTAATTTTGACACACACACGCATATACATATATATATATATATATCAATGTACTTTTGTAGACATGTTTGTAAAATTAAAATGAAAATAAAATGGTAAGAATTACATAATACTTGACAAATAGGGGCTGCACACGAACTGGAGTATTTGGTTAAAGTTAACCTTTTTCACTTTATGTTTATTTGCATTAGTGCTGCACTTTTACTAGAAAAGCTATAAATTCGTTATCCCTAAACCCATTGAAAACAATGCATTTTGAGCCTGTACGGGCTTTGTCATTAAGGGGTTAAACACACAAAAAGGTTATTTGCATCAACTAAGCAGTAATAGTAAGATAAATACATGTCATGAGTTTAGTAATGGACCTCCAAAATGTGTATTTCATACTGGTTAGGATAAGTTTAAATAAAATTATAGCTGTGGCCACCCTCTGGAGTTTTGCAGTTTAATTTATGGTGTTGTGATCCTCTCCACCACACTAAGATCTGGCTATATGCTGGATGGCTCTGGGCTTATTTATTAGACCTTTTTACCCCAACCTAGAAAAAATATATGTGCCATATATATATGTCCATATATCTTTAATAGACTTGTGCAGATGGACGAAAGCTTTTAGTCTATTCGTTTTCAGACAATGAATTTCAATGAATTTCAATTCCTGCCCTTTTAGTTCGGACAAAATTTGGAAAGCCTTTCAATTCAGAAACAAATTCATTGTCATTCATTCACTCTCTCTTACAGCCTCTAACGCTTTCTCGCACTTTCTCACGCTCTCTCAGAATCTCACGCTCCTTCCCAATGTCTCCATCTCCTTTTTTCCGCAGCTGCTCTTCTTGTTCTTCCCTTCTTCTGCCTTCTTTCTTGGTTCGCTTTTCCCCACCATCCGCTGCGTTAACCAGGTCCCATAGAGAAAGTGAAAATGGAAAACAAAAAATGAAATTCAAACTAAAATGTGAAGCTTCTTGCTTTGTCTTTGTTTGTTTCATTGAGGTCTCTCCTCCTTATCGGACATTTGTGCAAATTAACAAAATTGACAAATTTCATTAAAATTTGTACAAATCTGAATGCACAAATCTAATCTTTACAGTTGCTGCAAAGGAACTCTCAAGAGACTCCCTTTCTTTGTATGTGTCCATGCTAGCAGAACTAACCCTTAAAAATGATTTAAAAAAATCATATAATATGTAAATGAAGTGTTTAATATGTTACCTAAATAGAACATTTATTCAACATTTTTCTTAACACCAATCTTGGAGCGCTACAGAAGATTCTTATTTTATTTGACCTATTTTAAACTTAATATCATCTTAAAAAACAGCATTATTTTTAGTAAAATTTATATATTTACATAATTGTAACACTTATTCCTTTTCATATAACATGCTGCCTTTTGGTGAATTTTAATGCTTCCAATTGCCGTAGTGGTTATTTAAAAAAAATGTCATGGTAAATCTAAAAAGAATGCCAATTCATTGTATTATTTCCCCAAACTAAAATATGAATGAACATTTAATTCTATCTAGATGTTAAGACCAAATTTTGGCAAAGTAAATCAATTATACTAGCCCCTGTAAATTACATCTTAAATCATTTGGCTGCACCTTTCTAGTATTAATTAACTACTGGACTTTCAGGGTCTGAAGCAGTGACTGATTAGTAGCCAACCTTGCAAATGTGGTAGAATGTTTTCAACTCCTTTTTATTCCCTATAGACAGGGACTAGTGTTAATGAAACATCCTCAGTTTTCACAGAACTGCTTTGTTTTTTCCTGAAATAAGTTATCTCATGGGATTTACAAACCATTTGAAACTATGCAGGTCAATTATAAATAAGAAAATTATAATTAATACGAAAAATATGAAATAAGTTAAAAAAAATGTTTGCTTTATGTTCATCAAACTATCCAACGTTTTTCAATCCCTCCTCTGAACTCTCTCCAGTGTTTCGATTTATCCAGAACTGTATTCCATACCTTGATCTGCCTCTTGTTAAATAGCCAAGAACTATGCTTGCTTTTTCCCAAAGCTTTACTGCATTGCTTGCTTATTTCTAAATAATCCTAAAATTAATTAATCCTTAATCCCTCTCTCCCAGTGCCCCCAATTCTATATGCTGCCTCGGGATTGTTATATCCCAAGTACATTATTTTACATTTATCAACATTAAACTGCAGCTGCCACAATCTCGAACATGTTTTTTTTTTAATTTACTTATCATCATTTACTTAATCATTTGCCATTTGACTTATTCCACCAGGAAAGTCTACCTTGTTTCAGATATTTGTATCATCTGAAAAAATACATACCTTGCCATTATGACCTCTAATATCACTACTAAAAATATGAAATGGTTAAATAAGTTTGCTAGTGGTTTTGCCAGGACACTCCAGAGCTCTCTTAGTAACTTTGGGTGTACCCTACTGGGTCCCATGGATTTAGTTTGGAGAGTTTTAGAAGAAACTTATTTCTGTGCGCTAACAAGGGTCCCTCACCTTCACCTTCCTCTGTAAAAACAGAACAGAAGTATTTATTTAGATCTTTATCCACATTAATGTAACTAACCTCATTTGTCTTTCATTTAATTATTCCTGGTGTATTTCTCCTTTCATATATATATATATATATATATATAGTTTTCTTGCCCTCTTTTGTTAACCTGGCAATTTTCTACTCAGTGTTTGTTTTGTCGCATCTAATAGTGTGTTTTTCCTCCCTACGCTTAGCTTTACATTTGCTTCCAATTTTCTCATTTTGAGTCTGTTTTTAGTTCCTAAAAGCTACCCTCTTCTCCTTCAAGATATGTGTCACATCTGCAGAGTACCACAGAGTTTTCTACTACTATAAAGTGTCTACGCATTCTGCGGCCATTCCTAAAACAAAACATTACAGCTTTCAGTCTAGATAAATGCGTAATTATTAAGGTTACTTAGTGGGTATGTATGTGTATACGTAATTATGTATGTTTTATATATATTTTTTTTAATGTAGCCACATTATTTTAATAGAAGAGATGCGCATCATTTCACAGACCTAAGCTGCCTGACATTTTACATTCATAAAAACGAATTCCATTAAGTTTCTGTCAATCCATCCAGTGTTAATTTGCCTAAAATGTAAACAGCCTTTCATAGTAGCGAAAAGAATGTCAATTAAAGCTTTAAATCAATTGACCTGTTGTGTATTAGGTTATTAGTGTGACAGTGTCTTTGCGATTGCTAATGCCAATTGTGTTGATTAAAATAAACATTAAGAAATATAGGTAAACTCACTACATGGTATATCGTATGCATAACTGTATAATAAAAATAACAACTGTATACATACACATGTTCATAGATTGGCCAACGGCCCCCATTCAGTCTTCATTTGGCAACTGAGAGAGGTTGAAGCCAGGGCGGGTTAGTTCAAATAATGGTGTAAAAGCAAGACTATAGGCTTTGGGTGAAACTTTACATATCAAATACTATTCCTGTTTCCAGCCTGCAGGGAGACATAATATGAACGTTCTGCTCAGAAAATTGCACTTGAGAACAAATTCAAACTAAATAATCATAAAACTTCCACCTGGCGGGGGTATAGTTTATATCTTTTGATAACTAGAAAATGTATTAATAACATTTCCATTTACTAGCAGCAGATGTCTTGCTTTTTTGTAAGTAATGCAGCCTTGCCAATGAAGAATGCATATTATGGCTGGAGTGTCCCTTGAACCCTGCCACTGGATGCATCGAGAGTAGTCGGTCCTTCTGATTTTCAATGCTTGGCCATCAGCCATATTTATTATTATTATATAAATGCAAATTCAATTTTTCTACACTGTATGTTAAATACCATATACATTATATAGTATCAGTGTGCGAAAGTTGTTTTTCCCTTTTAGAAATAACAATTTGCTCCATTCCATGGTGCATTGATACATTTAAACTTCTGATTGTTCAATAGCACAAGAGAACCACATGGTTTAATTATTTCTTCAGTCTTCAAGGAAGCCATAAATGAGTTTTACTTTGCATTTGGTAAAAAAAAAAAAGCCAATTTGTTATTTTAAAGCTGTCATTAATTAACCAAGCTTCAAATAATTCTTGTTCTTACTGAAATTTTATAAACTGTTTCAATTTAGACATTTAGCTAGCACAGTAGGAATTCCTTTTTGTCAGCGATAAGGTCAAAGGGTTTACATTATTGCAAATGCAGATTTTTGGCTTCTGTCTCTCTCTCTTACTCATGGTCTTTTGGAATGGTTTGTATCAGTCATCAAATTCTCTCTCCACAATAAACTACATTTTCCATTGGGCTATATTCTGACCTTATGCATCTGATCTTTATTTTTGGGATAGCAAACATTAATCTCACCATTTGCTTTTATTGGCTAAGGATTATAGAAGATGCTGGAGAGATAACTGTTGGAAATACCTGATTTATATCTTATGCCACTAAGTTTCAAATTAGGGAGTTTGTAAATGTCACAAGCCCCTTCTGTACAGTGCTAGTCAATATGCTATTTTAATGTGCAACCAGTGACAAATTGTGATTACTTGCTTTATCTCATACCAGATAGAGGAAACATTTGAAAACGGCATTGTCATACAATAGCCAAATTGTTCATTCAACCCTGATGTGTTTATAAGAAAGTTAATTGTGAGATACAGGGGTACCAGACTGCTACAGCGCTGGGAACTGACTGGGTGAAACAATGTTTCTTGGTGACTCCAGATGATGCTTCTCAATCTCCAGCTGGGGCGTCAGTATTTGGTCATCTCCACTCCCCACCTAGGTTCTTCCCATTGCCTAGTCTAGCTGGGGCTCTGTTTATGGCAACCTCTGCCCCTGAGCATGGCCTCACCAAGTTCCAACCTCAGAGACAGGTATATAATATGGTGACCACACTGAACTGTGACTAATAACCCTTCACTTCCACTAAGTGCTGTTTAATTGGGCAGGTGTTGTCTGTCTTCTAGATCCATGGGATCATAAGCTACACTTCTGCCTCTAAGCATGCCCTATGCGTGCAGGCATGTATCCGTAATGTGGCCACATATCTGTGATCTTTGATCCATGATATATAGGCTGAAGGCCCGTTGTTCTTGCCTGCCCAGTGATTTTTTAGGGTTTGCTACATTCTATGCATAGAGAAAAGTAAATGACCCAAGTATTTATAAGAGAAGAGCATATCAATTGTATATGTTATTTTCAGCACTTTTGCGTTTTTGTGTAAAAAAAATCAGATTGCTGAAAAAATCTCATGTTTTCAGTGACGACAATATTAATAGAGGGTAGTAGTTGATTATTTTTAATAGTTCATTAAAGTGAACCCATCACAAAAAAGACATTCATATACTTTACAGGATTTTACGGTTTGGCTCTATTTTCGAACAAAATTACATACACACATTTTGAGTTGCCTGCCTCTGTTACAGACATTCGACTGAATTCAATGCCGGAGATTAATGTAACACAAGTAATTAAATAGGAATTCTGAAATGGATTGCAACAGAAAGGAGTACAGAAAACCAGTAATACATTTTATACCAGTTGATGATCAATAGGATGGATTGAGGGCTGGATTAGTAGATGGACAGACACCATTGTGTTTCAACAACAGAAAAGCCAAGGGTTAAAAGAATGCAAACCTTACCTTGCACTTTGGCATTTTTAAAAATATATATTTTATAAAATATATCCTATATATTTATTGATCATTTTGATATATCTATATCATTTTGTTTCAACAAATATATTACAGTCTGGTGTATATTGTGTTTACGTAAACAGTAATACTCTAATGGATTGACCATGCCGTGGTAGATGTACCTGTGCTGTGAATTGATAGAAGTAACACTGCAGAAAATGTGCATGCGTTTGTCTAGATTGTCTAGAAATTGTCATAAAAATATGCAAATGGTTCTAATGAATTTTTTTGTACATCGTCCAGTACAATTAACAATTGGAGCACTGGGTCGCTGTTATTTAGAAACAAAATGCAAAGGGAATACAGCCTATTAAAGCTGAAATTGTACATAAATGTGATTCTTTCACAGCAAAATTGCATAGCAGCAAACAATGCCTAATGAGGGATACTGATTCAAAATACATTTCAGTAGTGCATTGTTTTCTTATCCAGTATTTAATGATAAATTAAACCATGACAAGCTAGTGGTAAACATCAAATGTCTGCAAGAGATTTTGTGTGCTAATTAAACCAAAGACACTAAAAGACCAAAGGTTGTACTGAGTATAATAGGGCTGTCTAACGGAGTTTTGAAATAGGCAGATCAAGTAGCTGTGTAGATTTCCAACATCTGGAGTGCTGGGAGCAGTGCTTGTGAGCATAGTCGGCACCTGATGGTTGTGGAAGTGTTAGCACCATGGATTGGTAGAGCTTTTTTTTTTCCAGTTGTGAAAACAAAATTGCAGTTTATTTAAAATGCAAATAATACAATAAATTAAATAAAACTTCAATGCAGGTATATATATATATATATATATAGGGGATAGATATAAATAAATCCTTATTTTTAGATGAGTTAAGGAACCAGAATGAAGGTTAATCCCTTAGTGAATATTCTCTGGTATAAATAATTTGATGGGTTGTCCGTCTAACTGGTGCTCCTGGGGTGGTCTGCATCACACTCTTCAGACCAGCTCGACCAGATGTGGGACCAACAGATGGCTTGACCTGGATGATCAGGAGGGGATGGGAACAAGCTGGAGCTGAGACAGATACACCTCCTCCTCTCCTTCCACCTTACAGATATCTGCAAGGACCTATGTATCTGCTGGGCAGTTTGGTTAACCAGAGTTGTGCTAAGGCTCTGTAGACAGCTGACCCATCTTTCTGTTCTCTTTTCCTTTATCCTAAAGGAACATAGATTTATTGGCATGCATAGCATGCAGTCCTGATCCCAAACAAAGTAGAGTAAGGAGTAATTTCAAAACAAGTATTAAAGCCCTGAAATTTCATCACTGTTCTGGCACAATCATCGCCGTTCTTTTACTATCTGATCTTTGGTTGTTTTTTAGACTGGAGACAAAAACACTTCAGTTATGGAAATCTGTTCACCTGTACACAATACTATTATATAATACTGTATAATGTATTTGCTTGGTTATAAGATGACCCTCCCCCCCAAAAAATTTGGATCTTAATGAAAGAAAAAAGTAAAAGTCTCCAAGAAGCCAAAATATTGCAGACGGATTCACAGAGAAAGAGAGGTTCAAAAACACTTCTCTTTCTCTGTGAATATATCTGTGATATTCTGGCGGAGAAGTACATGGATAACCAAGATGATACTGGGGAGAAGTGGATGAAGAAAAAAGGCAAAAGAAACCAGACAGAAGAACAAGAAGGTGCTAGAGAAGAAGAGGAGCTGCGGAAAAGGAGACAAGGACATGGAAGCGGTCAGTGGGGATGGTAGGGAGACATTGAGATAGAGCATGAATGAAAGCGTGAGAGAATGAATAAGAGCGAGAGGGAGTGTAAGAGAGCATTTGAAAGTATGAGAGATTGTGAGAGAGCATGAGAAAGTGAGTGTGAGTGACTAACAATCCCCTAGGCTTCTGAGGATCTGAAGTCTTAATAAAAGACAACCTAAATTATAAGATAAGGTTGTTTTTCCAGAGAATTGTTTCTGAAGAAACTCATCTTCAAATAAAGCAAATATGGTAATTGTCTTGTTTTTTGGAGGGGTTTTTGCCCACGAGCCAATGTTTTACTTAAAATGTTTACTTGAATACATAAATGTGCTGCCTACAAAATGACATAAAGACCTTTTGTACACTAAAAGTTGCACAATATTAAATTGCACTACTATGATTTCAGATTGAAAATGCTGCATTGCATTGAGAAAAGTCCTTGAAGGGCTCTGTTTTGCACATGCAATGTTTAAAATCTGCCATACAAAATTCACGTATGACCTTGTCATTCAGACATGCAAGGATCAATTTAAATATTGTTCATTGCATTTTACACAAACTAAACTTTGCGGCCAAATTTCATGTTTCAACTGATGTGTTTCACAAAGTAAAATGTTATTACAGAGCGTGGCAATCAAATGACAATTACTGTCAACTCTATGGTGATATGAAATGAAAAAAAATTATCATTTCTGAGTCCAAGGCAGTAATTTGCAAATAGTAATGCATTTTTGGCAAGTGGAAAGAAAGAAAAGTATTAATGAGGATTGCTTATATCCTAACTCTAACTTTATTAAAACTTCCTTGATCAAACATGGAAAACAATTTAAACAATAACACAGAACAAAGTAGAAGGAGAAGTCATTTTTAAAACAGATGGTACTTTTCTAAGATCTCATATTTTATAGTTCTGAATGCTAAATAAGCCCATGTAAATGGTGCGTCCACTGTGTTTACAAATAAGCAATATATTTGTATTCAAAATGTGTATATCTAGAAACTCTCCAGGTTTAACCCAGGGTCTCCAAGTGAGCCTTACTTAACCGTGTCTCAGAGTCAGCTTCTATGGCAGGCATGTCCAAAGTCCGGCCCGAGGGCCAATTGCGGCCCGCGTTCCGGACTGATAAGGCCCCCCCGTGTAAGTTGCCCAAATATAGATCTGTTTTTTATATTAAAGGCAGAGTGATTTAACACCTGTTTAGATTTGTCATCCAAGTCACAAAATGAAAAGTATGTCGTTTTCAATAAACTTTGCATAAAATACTTAATTTGCATTTAATTTTAATGGTTCAAAGAATGTCAGGCAAAATGGTCGGCCCTCGCACATGTTCACTTCATCAAATCTGGCACTCTTCGAAAAATGTTTGGACATGCCCTTTCTATGGGCACGGGAGCCCACTCTCTGTCCATGATTTTCCTCCTCTGTGCTCACTTTGCTCCCTACCACATTCTATCCCACTAAAGGCTGTCTGGGAGCAGCACCTACGTGAAGCCACTTTCCCAAAAGAAAACTCGCTTGGGGTAGCCTACCTTGAAAAAATCCAAGGTATTGAAATGTCTAAGAAAAAGGGAGCAGCAATCTATTCTTCATTCTCTAACGATCTGCATCATCTCTATTTTTAAGTTGTGTATTGTTGAATGGTGAACCTTTGTAATGGTGAAGTGAGGAGAAGAGAGATCTTTTTTTAAACAGGAAATTTCTTATATGTGCTAGTTTCCCACCTTTTGTGGAAAATAGTAGATTAAGTAATGTAAAAAGTCCTCAACTTTTAAACTGAACATCTCCAGCACAACTAAGTGCAAACTATGGTTCCTCATGATAGTTCATGATAGTTCATTGTGACATATTGTATTTTTAGTAGCATTCCCTTGGAGTGTAAACCATAGGTTACTCCGTATACTGTGTAATGGTACAGCATAGACTCTCAGCTATGGTTTACCTTTGGATATGCATTCATATGTGTGACAATGAAACTGAAAAATCTACTCCAACCATTTAACTGACATCACACATTCCGGTAGCTTCTTCTTTGGGAAATGATAAATATATTCCTATCCATTCTCACTTTTTCTCAGTGTAAAAAGCTTGTCTGGCAGCTAAATATTAAAAATGAAGAATTAAAATAAATGATGAATTTTGTATAAGTCGCAGCAATAAATAATGAAACTTGGTGCTAGGAGGTTAACCTTTCTGTTCCAGTTTAAGCTCTGCTCACTTTCAAGCATGTTACACCAGTTTGTCCCTATCCACCTTAAGTTTATGATGGTACAAGAGGTGTTAACACTTACGACTGGAGATAAAAATCCAGTCCTGTACATTATGCATGGTTTCCTGATCAATACCATGACATATGTATTTAGAAAATATTTTACCAGGAGAAATATGTGGACATTTCTCTCATTTTCCCCTACGCCCTGATAGTTATGGACTATTGTTAGAATTGTTTCCTGTGAATATGTTAATTGCAATAGAAAGAAAGCGTACAATATATGCTGTACTCCAAAATACCTATAAAACTAAAGGCCACACAAACAGTGAGATTAAAAACTTTTCATGGAAGAATGAGCTTGAGATAAGATGACCACTGTGGAATGTTTATCATTGGGATGAAACACAGTACTCAACACTGCTAGCTAGCTTTATAGATTTGTTCCCCTGTATAATATATTTGATATTGCCTTTTGGATAATACCTTTAGATCTCTGTTTTCCAGCTCTGCATGATGTTGTCAAAGCCTGTTGCTGGCTGCAAAATGGAAAAATACTGAAGCTGTGTTGACTCCTTCTGCTGAGATGATGTTGTGCTTTTGGGGAATTGTGTAATTTTCACCTCAGCATCCGTTTGTTCTAATTTTTCTTATAATGTACGATACTCTGTTACGTTTCTCAAAGGTGGATTTATATTTTTTGAAATAGGTTGTGGGAATGATAACAAAACACTGATATTTATTCTTCCCATAATTATGTTTTTAATTGTGCTGTCTAGCTTTTTATTTCCTGACTGGTGTTTAGAGAAATTCCAGCTAAAAAAAGAAATACTGGAAATATTATATTAGTGTTAGCCCCGACTCTGTATTTATGTCTAGGTGTCATATCCATTGTAGCCTCTAGAGGCCCCCTCTCAGATCACAGTACCTTGTATGCTAACATCCTGACCAGCTGCATCTGCTCACCTGAGTGCAACCCTCCCCCTTAAATACCTGCTTACTCCTCCATTCTGGGCCTTTTGCATTGTGGTGTATCCGCCTTCTGCCTGGCCTTGTTCACCTGCTAGCAGCACTCTGATTTGGATTACCCGTTGTGACCTGGCTTGCTTCTGACTCCGTTCCTTGGTTCCTGATTTTGGCTCTTCTATTGCCTGTGTTGTCCCGGCTTGTTCTGACTCTCCTCTTGCATTGATTTCATCCCTTTGGTTCTGACCCGGCCTGCCTGACTATGTCTGTCCTGCATGAGGGCTCCCTGCCGCGTATATCCAGCCGTGTGCCCTATCTGAGGGCTTCCAGCCATGTGTCCACATGTGTGCCCTATCTGAGGGCTTCCAGCCGCGTGTCCAGCCGTATGTCCTGTCTGATTAGATATTTAATATAAATGAAAATTCAGGAAAATAATTTTCAGAAAATACTTCAGACTTCCCGGTTTCCTCATACTCTGCAGCTATATTATTTCATATTTATAAAAATTATATTTCCATGTCATAGTGCACTTGTAATGTTTGCTGGGTTCAGTAAGGGTTATTGTGCCAGGAGCATCAAAGAGGAGGGACGTAGCTCCAATGCTTTGTATACTTCTGAGGCTGAGAATATCAATATTTTATTAAAAACAATAAAATGTAAAACATATTACCATTTCTATGGTTGTTTGTGTTTTTTTAATTCAAGAAACAAGAAACTGTGTATATGTAGGTGGGGGAACAGCATCCAATTTGACCCAAGCTGACTCCAGAACATCTGGCAAAGCAAAGACACAAGTCAGCTCAACCTCGGGAGACTTCAGTTCCCACATGCATCTGTTAGATTGGCAAGAAGACCTACTTTTCTAGTAAAAACTGATTAAGATGGTTCCAGTTTTGGTTCTGGATTTGTTTGTCACTCTCATCAGATTCAAAACCACACACTTGTTTCTCTAGATATTCACCAGTTCCTAAGCCTGTCAAACACTTAAATTATACAGAAATTATTACTACCATTTACAAATATCACTCTTAAAGGGATCTTAAAACAAAAAGAAGCCAAGAACAAGACAAGGATAGATATGTTGACCTTTAAGACTTTATTTAGTGTTTTGTTCACCTAACACAGTTAAGACACAACTAGATTTACATCCCGGGTGTCTCTAGGCATAATGATGCTCACCACAGGAAAAAAAAGATTGTATAGGAAAGGCATACAGTGAAATTGATAGTAGAATGTAAATAGGTGGGTGGAGGTGGTCATAAATCAGCGGAACATCCAGGCATGAAGGGTGGCATAATAGCAACAACTTGTCCACAGAGATACACAAGGTGGTTAACCCTGAAATTACCTAGTAGCAGGCAAAATGTGTATAATCTAAAACCTAACGTTTAATACATTTATGTAAAATGGCCATTCATAATTATAAACTAAATATAGGAGGGGGGGTGGTCAAAATGAATATATCTCAAATGCAATAACTGTAAGCCCTATATAGAGCTTCCCACCCCATTTTCTGTAAGCTAAGGAACCAGGGGAGAACAAACAAAAGTGCCCTGTGTATTACCGTATTTGCTCGATTATAAGACGACCCTAATTATAAGAAAACCCTCCAAAATCTGAATATTAATTTAGGAAAAAAAGAAAAAGCCTGAATATAAGATGACCCTATAGGAAATAAGTTTTACTAGTAAATGTTTAATCATGTAAACTATTTTTTTTAATAAAAGTTATGATTAAGAAAAATATTTTTTTTGTTTTAGTTTCCAACCTGCCCCCCAGTTATGCACATCTGCCCCAGAAATGCCTTATACCCCCTATATGCCACTGTGCTCCATGATATGTCTTTTAACCCTCTAAATGCCACTGTGCCCCATGATATATATGCCTTTTAACACTCTATATGCCACTGTGCCCCATGATATGCCTTTTGACCCCCTATGTGCCACTCTGCCTCCAGAAATGCCTTATACCCCTATATGCCACTCTGGCATTTAGGGGGTTAAAAGGCATATTATGGGGCTGAGTGGCATATAGGGAGGTATAAGGCATTTCTGGAGGTAGAGTGGCATTAAGGGGGTTAAAAGGAATATCATAGAGCACTCTACCTACCTTATGCCCCCCTCCGGTGTGGGGAACTCTCCTCTCTGACAGCCGGGGAAGGTCTGCGCGATGGACGCAGACAACCACAGCTGCTAACTGCACCTCCTTCCGGCTGCAGCGGAAGTTGCCCACACAAATCGCGTAGATGTCTACCCACTGCCCCGACTACACACCAGGGAGTCAGAAGCACCGGTAAGTTTTTTTGGGGGGAGGGTGTTAAATGGGGGGCATAAGACAGGAAGATTTGAGGTCTGAAAAAAAACTTGTCTTATAATCAAGCATATACGGTAATCTCTTATACCCTGGCCTTATTCAATACCATGACAGAGTTAATATAGTATCTGATTTGTAGCCTTATACTCCCATCTCATCCAATATCATATGCTACGTATAAATGGTCCATAAAAGAAATAGAATGGATGGCCAAGGCTTCATTTCACAAATACTGATACTTTTTATGAATGAAGTGACCCCAATGTAACACAGCAGTTGTCTAATGAATCGCTCATTCACCGAGTCACCAATGAATGAACGATAAGTAATGAAGAGAATGGCAACGTGAACAGTTTTAATTCTTCTGATAAGCACCAGCGCGCTTACCTGCGAAACATGCGCCAGGCACATTGAAGTTTTAGTGTAGCTTTAATGCTAGTGTAGAATCAATTTACTTCACATAAGAATTTATCTTTATAGACAGGGCACTTAGCGATTAGCTAGCATTTCTCTTTCCCTGGCTCCTTAGTTTACAGAGCCTGGGCTGGGAGGCTTGCTGTAGGGCTTGTGGCTTACAGTTATTGCATTTGAGATTTATTCATTTTGACTACATAGTCTTCCTATCGTCTTCTAGCTTGTGAGTGGGAACTATGGGTTGGGTATTCATATTTATGGCCATTTTAAATAAATGTATTTATTAAAAGTTAAGTTTGTGTACACACCTTTTGCCTGCAACTAGGATGGGAGGACACCGTTGTTTTATGTAAGTATAATGAACTATTTACATCATGAAGGAGGAGATGGTGGTGTCAACACAACTTGAGCTGGATGTAATATTGCAAGAGTTAGCTATTTCACTTGCCTCTCTGGTAACACTCGCTGAAGCATTAAGTACGAATCGGCCATACAGTCTTGCCTAGTTCCTGAACCATCAGGACATCACAAGCCCTCCTATGGCTTATGCAGTACCTGTGTAGGATACATTGGTGGGAATGCAGATTCTTCCTATTTTAGAGATGGATATTTTTTCCACCCAGCTCTAAACCCAACATTGTTGCCCATTTACCCAAATCTACAAATATAATAGAATAGGATGTCCAGCACAAGTCTTAAACTGACTTTTGAGATGTTTAGCATGTTATAACAGCATCGATACAATACAATGGATACTACAATACCCTCCTATGTATTATTTGTTCTTAAGTATTGTATGCTGATATATTTATAATGAATATAAGGACTAAATGCTATTTATTTAGATGTGCGTTTGAAATGGAAACAAAGAGATACTATTGAAATAGCTCACAGTCCATGCAGTGTCAGCTAAACATACTGTGTACAAGTTTACCTATAATGTTAATTGTCAGCTTTTGGTATTCTAGGAAAATCTCTCAAAGAACGGGCTCACATAATGTTAATTTCCCAGTGACAGCTGCTAAGGTGCTCCCAAACGCAGCTGTCAGATTATTACCCCCTTTCAATGCATTTCCTTGTTTTTCCTTCTATTTAGAGGGGGAAAAACATATCAAAGCATTCCCAGTGACTCTGTTATAATTGCACCCTCTGTTTAGAGTAATTGCTCATTCATTCAAAAGCTCTGCTGCAATATTTTGAAACAAATTGACATCATTCTAGTACTGCAGTTAATCAACTATTCAGTAAAAACAGAGCAAAAGGAATATCTTTCTGCATTAGCAGCGGCGCCTGGTTTTATTTCAAATATGTAACCTAAAGGCAATTTATTACTAACAAATAAATTATTCCCAATTGAAAAACATATATTTTTTACATGTCTTGAAAGCTCTTTTATTATTAATCACTAGCGCTCCCAAACCTGCATTTACCAATGAAAATTACTGTGCTAGAAATACATTTTTAAATATAGAAAATAATAAAAAAAATACATACATTTATGTATTGCAGCTGGAGACATGGTGATTTTGAAAAGAAGGTATGAGGTCCCTTTTTTGGCTATCACTCAGCATTGTATAATCTTGGGTTCCTCAGCTTGCTCATTGATGCTGCCAAGAAGCACACATGAATATCTAGCTAGGGTACGGATATCAGTCTACTGCTAAAGGAACCTCGCTGTCTGCCAGGAATGACCTTGACGGAAATTAGCACCGTCAACTATCCAAACACTTAGTGTAGACATTATTTCTCAATAAATGTTTAGGTAATGTTATTTATTCAATATATTGTACATTATACGGCATTTACATGAGAGTTGAACATTTCAATTCAACATTCAGCAAATCAGCTGCATACTTAACTAGGCCTGACCCCGGACAGCACTACCAGCCGCCCCCCTCCGCCGCCATTATCCTCACCGAGGAGTACCGTTATATGACGTTGTCTTTTTCAGATGGAACCAATTAATTATTAAGTATTTGGAAAACAGACTGATTTATGCATTAATGTGGTTGATAAATGTTTGTGTATGTCGCATGTATTAATAGCAAAATTTGTTTTACAGAATTAATCACAAATTATACACTGTTTTAGACAGGTAGAAATCATGATAATGCACAAATTATGTGGGGATCAAGGTAATACTAGCAAAGGGTATAGATGGCTATATAAAGTTCCTTTTGTTCTTGTTCACTTGGCTTCTATATGAAGGTTTCACTCAAGATAGGAATACAAGTGTTATACATTTTTTTATAACCCTGACAGTTATCCAACCTTTTTTTGAAAGTATTAAATTGATCCACCAAAACGATTTTGGATTTTTTGCGCTGGCAGCAACAGCACAGCCTAGTTATAAAATAAAAATCAGAAAACTATGTCTCACTTGGGAATATTGCATCGCAGACCCAAACATATATATATTTGAATCTGACGATTGTGCTGAGGAGCCCTTGATTGAAGTATATCCACCATTATTCCTAAGATATCCCAGTTAAAGAGATGTCCTATTTAAAATTAAACATCTGCAACACTCCAAGGTCTCCTAAATGTGTCCAGCTAAACATACTTGATGAAAACTATTTGTCAATACACTGATTAAATTAAAAGCAAATTTCAGGTTTGTTATTATATCTATATATTGATAACTTTCATCTATTTTATATCCTAAAGTATTCTTGTTAACCACTGTTAGGCTAGACAAAACGAAATTTTAGAGTGACAATATGTATTTAATCACAATCACTCTCGATCGATGATGTATCCGCTTGCAAATTGAACAAAGCGACAATTCATAGAGACAAAAAACAAAGAAAATTAAGCAGCGCTGCTGCTATGATGTCATATCGCTGTGCTCTGTGACTTAAAGCGACCCCCCGGTTTTGTAGCAGTGGGATTGCTGCCCCCCTAGACCTAGTCAGCCTAGGCTAGAATACGTCACTGAGGACAAAGAATACAAGGAATATCAGAAGATAGGAAGCACTGGAGGGTGGAAAGAAGATTATTTTTTGCAAATGCTTCTTGCATTTTATTAGTTTGAAGAATATAATTCCCCTAACTTTCACTCCACATTGCATAATAATCTGCAGGCAGAAACATCCAGTGGGCCATATCCTATTTTTTCTTGGAAAATGTGACGATTATGAAGGATAGTTTAGATGGGACTTAGCACCGACCACAGCTAATTACATTAATTTAGAAGGATGAAGAAAATTATCAGTACCTAATAATGTAAGAAATAATGTGTGGTATACCACAACGTAACGCATGCCACATAACGTAGCTCCAAAGCATTCTTATTTCCTTTAGGGGTTTTATGCGTTGTTTGTGAGCCAAGACATTACTATTTTTGAATTACAAAGCAGAAATATCCAGTATTGCAAGAGAATGCAATCTTATCATGTAGATTTTATATGCAATGCTCCAGGAAGGCATATTTCAACAATAAAAAGTCCAAAATGTTAGTCTTAAATATGCTGTTTCCTCTACTCTGGTTGAATTTAACCCTTGTGGAACTAAAAGCAGAATTATAAGCATCATTCCTATTACTTCTGAACATCTAAACCCTTCCCTGAAATAATTCTGTAATCATGTAACATATTGCCTTGTTCATGTTTTCTGACAAGGACATTTAATTGTCATGTGTGCCAAAGCAGGCACTGATAGGGGGTTGCCATAGAAACTGAAAATTATTTTCAAACGCCTCATCATTACATCATTAAGCCTTCATAGGGAAATGACGGATCTGCTAAGGTTTATTTGCCTAACATACTAGAGAGTGCAATTAAGTTCTTGAATACAATGTTGCACAATATGTAGCTTATTATACAAAATGTGTAATTTATAGTGTGAATGAGTTGGGTATCTGTACACATGCCCTGTTGTTACAATAATGGGGTTCGGGGAAAATAAAAAGGCCAACTGCAATGCTTTGGAAAGACATGCTTATATGACTAATACAACCAGAACATATAATTTTGTAATAAACACAGCGATCAAGTAATGTAATGATTGAATTTCATAACAAGTCTATTTGTTATTTCCCTTGGTTGCTATTGTGTATCAGTAGCTGCAGTAATTGTAAAGTATGCATGAATTATTTCTTAGCTGCTTAGGGTTCCCTATTAGTTGTGACAAACTTGCTAATTAGATGTTAGAGGTCATCATCAATAATAAATGTCGTATACAATACATTCCAAGTAACCAGTTACTTCGAATAATTATTATTAAAAACAGTAATTGGGTTTTAAAAAATATAGCACATGGAGCACACTAATCTAAAGGCAAAGAGCCAAGCTGTCTATAATTTTAAGATAACTGTTGTTATTCTTATTAATAGGCTGATGTCACCATACCATCTGCTAAATGTTATTGTAAATGACACTGTCAATCAAAACATCTTTGTCCAGGATCTAAATGTACGCAGATCTGTCATGGGTGTAAACTTTCTGTATTTTTAGTTATCGTTACACTTACTACGTATCACATTGTTGCATTTTATTTGTGTTGGTATCCCCTACACTAATAGAGTGTATTTCCCAGAGTTATTCTATACAAGAGTTTGGTATTGATATTGCTTAAGAAAATGCCAACTAGGAGATAGGCAATTCGGTGTTAAACCTGACATAGGTATCAAACTTGTAACTCGCGATCTTGCCGCATGGTGGGTGAGGTGTTGTGCCCTACGCTGATGTCACATCCTTGTGGAAGCGGTAAGAAAACAAGGAGGTGCAGGGGCATTCCTACATGGTGACATCCTTCGTCTAGTGGTGTCAGGGGAAGATGCCACTCTTACCCCATGGAAGTTATGGCCCAAGGGGCTTGAATTTATTAACTACCTAATATTAATAGGCATGATGAAGGACCCAAGTGAGTTTCCTCTACAAGAAAAGCTGGGCTGACCATGCATATTTAATGTAAGGGGATTCATTATACAGGGCCAGCTTAGGGCTTACTACAGGAAACATTAATTGGGATTTTTTTATTGGTCTTCTGTAATTAAAGGAACACTCCAACCGTCATATGCAATTTAATGCATATGATAGCTGCGTGGTGCCATTTCATTTTTGTGTGGTCCATTTTCCAAATGTGAGGAGGGATACTGCAGAACTATCCAAATCCATTTGGCTCTTTCACCACCCCCAGCTAAATGTCCTGTAGCAGATGCATTCAGCCACATGCACCTCCCTGCATGTGATGAACTTACCTCCAGTCAGCTCCAGCCCTGGCCCTGGTGGACACTGGGTGCGGAGGACCCCCAGTGTGCATTTGTACAGTCTTCCCATTGATTTCAATGTGAGTAGTTTCTTGCCACTGATTGACAGCTTCAAGCAGCCAATCAGTAGCATGAAATGTCAGATCATGGATGAAGATAGCTCCAAATTCTGTGTCAGGTTAGTGCTCTATTTTTATACATTTTGGGTTTGGAAGAATGCATATTAATGCACTTACAGACTAAATGCTGACCTTTTGAATCAGTATTTCTTATTTCATATACACATAAAACGTTAATTAATATAATTTTTATAATAAGTATAATACAATATTCAAGGCTATATACACATATTACTTTATACAGCAATGTATATACTGTACAAAATAAATAACACATATATGTGCGTATATATATATAAAATATATATATATATATATACGCACATATATGTGTTATTTATTTTCTCGCCAACAGTAAGCATACCCTATTTGTTATTTTGTTTCTGAAATGTGATTAATTTCCTCATTGTGGATAATCTCTTCCTTTCTACTTGAAGTGTCTTCATTTCTAATTAAATCTCATTAATTAAAGTTTAATAAGTGTCTGTATTACCCTTATTCAGCAGGTTAAGTATTTCTCATTAGCACAAAGTTTTGTTTTGTTCTTTAGAAAAATTTTAAAAAAATGAGTAACTGAAGAATGTAATAGAAATACATGCTATTTATTTAGTGCCATTTTCCAGAATTTCACAACATTCAAAATATTTATATTTGTTAAATTTAAGGTTGGTAAGCAAAATGCACTCATGATTAAAACAGACATGTAATGCATTCACTGAAAAGTATTTAAAACTGCTTCTTGGAATTTCTGATACACAGGACTGTTAACTTGCCTCAAACCAGCATTGTGTGAAGATTAATAATGTTTTAAGGATATTTATGGGCTGTTATAGAGCTTTGTGCACATATTGCCTGCCTACCTGTACAATTTGTTGTTTTATAGTGTTTGTGACATTAGGTCCTGCATTATCAAGCTCTTGTGTCTGTGGTTAGTGACACAGAGAGGTGTATTCACTAATGTAGGAGTTGGAAGGAGAGATGGAGTTTAAGCTCACCATATTCACTATATATTATATAACCCTGACAAGACTACTGCAAGAAGCAAGCTAGCCCTGCATAATACATAGTTCAAGAAACTTTAAACTACTATACATTGTACAGGGTCAGCCGAGCTCTTCCAGAAGAAGACATCTTGGGCTGGCCCTCTGTAATACACAGTGGTGTTGGCCAGTTAAAGCAGCAAGTTTCATGCAAACCCTCCAACCAACTTCAACACATAAGCATGTTTTACTTATACAGTATGATGTTATATATAGATATATATTTCAAAACTTTTTACCTTGAAAAATGTGGTCATCAAAAAGGTTCTAGCCAAGATATTTGCTCTGTCACATCAAAAACACAGGTTTGTCATATCATATATGTTTTAATAGTGGGCAATGATTGTGTGTCCTCATTATCCTTCAAAGTCTCACCTTAATAAGCCTTTAAAGTGTCTAGACTGTTGGTGTGTCCAGCCTTCACATCATTATCATGAAATACTTGCTGGGACCTCAATGCATCAATTCAGTAATATTTGAACAGCTTAGCTATATCTCTAAAACTACATTCCATTCTACTTCTATTACATTTCTACACATTGACAGACAGTTACTTATACCCAGATCAGCTCTAGCATCAGAAACTAAACACCATAAAAGTCTAGAAGAATCACTCACAGCTAGAAGACAATAAAGAAAACAATTACATTAGCACAGAAAGCGCATGGTGAACACTTGCTCCATTACTAGGGGAAATAACAAATATATTTTAAAACGAATTAGAATTGTAATAATTATATAATGGCTATTATACTTATGATCTTAACATTATTATTCTTTATAGGCTGTTAAGTGGTTTAGAATTGTAAGTATTCCAAAAGAGAATCTTTATGTGCCATGCGCAATATTTATCCAGCAAACATGACCTAGTGCCACAGAGAATCAGGGAGACAGAAATGTAGACTGCAATACATCTGAACATTGTGCCAGGATATCCTTGCAAAAATTGCTTTAGAAAAGAAATACATACTTGTTTATAGTAATCATTTTACCACAGCCAACCTCAACACATATTTATCATCTTGACACCACAGCAAATAGTGTTTCATCTCTCTTTTGGACTTCTCTCACTTCATAGGCATCCTCATTAATTACTTCATAATTAAACAGTTAATAACATGACTCAACTGATTAACCTCAAACCATCAATAAAGTAGTATTTTCTGTCCAACGCTAGTTTATTATAAAATGGATCTATATTTTTGGTTCACATGGAAATCACAAGTGGAATAGACTGTTAGCTTTAAGAACGTAAGCTTACCAGGCCACTTAGATAGCTGATGTAGTGGATTTGAATCTGCAAATATAAGCTAAAAGAGCATTTGTGAACATATTCAAGTTTTCTATCTAATGTGCTGTCATTGACCTTGGACTTTGATGGGTTAGAAATAGAGCAGTCAAACCATGAAATTAGTAAACAGAAAATGCATCTATACTTTAATCATTGTGGTTATCTTTTAAAACAATACCATTATAGATGTCCACATCATTATGTATTATGTCACACAAATTTACCTATCAGCCTGTTTATATGTATCACATACTTCCAGCCAACATCTTCCCTTTCCTATTATCGTAACACCTTTTTTGAAGGCCGGTCTGGACTGGCCAGAGAGGAAACAGGGCAAAACTTCATAATCCCAACATAACAAGGTCCAAATTGTGTGTCTGGATTATCACATCTTTACATTGTACTATCAAACCCGTTTAGCATCCTGTATAAGCACGTTCAGAGAGGGATGTATTTATGTAGATCTCCTACTACCTATGTTGTGTGTCCACCATCCTTTCGACTGAGTGAGGTGATATAGCATGACGGAGCACTCGGTAAACATCTCCAGTGTTGGTCCATTGAACAGTGGTGTTCTATGACCTGATGGCATAGCTCATTTTATGAGATGCATCACAGTCTGGAGGTATGGCATGGTATGTATATAGAAAAAACTAATATACTTACGGAGCCACTTTCTTCTTTGGGTGTAGTTCTTATTCACTTTTTTTCTGACATCTTGCATCCTTTTGTAAATGTATCTGACAAGCGTGTTTTCACTAGGAATTTGCTTTTCCATGTTCAGAAAAATAATCTTTCTCAAATTTTCAGGATGACAAAACAGGCTGAATGAAAATTTCTGCCTCCGTGTGAACTTTCTTCGATGATTAATGTGGTTCAAGTGAAAAATATGAAGCTAGGAAAAAAGGATACGCTATTATATGTGACTCCGGGTTGGCTTCTATTACCGCTGCTAAATCTGCAAATGTTCATATAAACTGAAACAGAAATATCTGAGATTAAAAAAAGATGAAAAGGAATATCTGTATTTAAAAGTCCTGGGATAGCCCAGCTTAGCTGGCAGAAGTGGAGGGTGAACAGCAAAGTTCCCCTGCCCCACCCTTCTTGGGCCATTTGCCCCTTCACTATGCTGCTACTCAATGGGCTGGTTACAAAGGAGATATTCCATATGCCCAATGGGCTAATTTACACTATGGGCTCCTACAGCCTTTATATGATGCATTAAGAGAAGCTGTGCGCTTTTAAGACATGGAGTGCCAGCATATGCTCTCTGCAGTAAAAATGGTGGTCATGGAGGGGAGGCTACAACTGTAGTAATAACATTAGGAGTGATTTATTAGGTGGTGAAATTCTAAATATATTTCAGTTCAGTTTCGACCTGCTAGGGTATTCGAAGTGTAAACTTGCTACACTGGCTATACAGGGTTGCATGTAAGTTAGAATGCTTCATGAATCCCCCCAAAATATATACATTTCACCCTTAGATTTCATGTGTCAGATGCATTACATTGTCAGAAGTTTAAAGGGCTACTTCAGTCATTATATGCATATGGTGGCTGAAGTTTTTGCCCCTAGCAAATACAAAAATGGATCAATCAGAACCTCCCATACATTTACTGTCTTTCCCATCCCCAGTTCATTGGCTTAGGTTTGTGCATACGTAAAATATTCACCACAAGCAGGTTCCAGGGGTGGCTCATGCAAGAGTTCAAGGCTGCCTAATGAGAAGCCCCCCCCCAATATGCTTGCTCAGAGAGGGCTTCCACTGATTTCAAATTGATTTCCAATAAAGGGCAGTGGAGGGGACTCTGCACTGCAACTCTGGAGTTGTCTTTTTAACAAAGTGATTTTTTATGATATTTTTCTAACTGGTAAAGAATGAATATTATAGTACATAAAGTGCAATATAGTACAATATGCACTTTTCATTTGTTGACTTTTGAATGTGCCTTTAAGCAGCCATGGTGTCTTCTTAGTAAGCAAATCACTGAGGTAAATCTTAAACAACGATTGTTAACTTGAAATTTTCTACTAGTAATGATTATGAAAGAAAAACAAGAGGGTTGTTGTGACTTGAAAAGAGATATGCTGCTTTCCCATATGTACCCGCTACAAGTACCATAGAAATGTATTTGTATCCCCTCCTACACTATACATGAAAGTTGCAAAGAGAATGCGGGTTTGATTTTGTTTTCCTCTATTGTAAGAAAACACCAAAGAAGAATCCCTCATCCTTGATAAGCCAGTCTGACAACAGGAAAGGCATAATACTAAGAAAGCGGCTCTGGAATAAGAAAGCAGAGATTTGATAACTCATCCTGATGTATCAAAAATAAAATACCCAAATTTAGACAGTGCTTATTTTAGGAGATAAAAATAAAGTCACACAGTTACAGACCTATAAAAAAAAACTGCTTGAGGATTTGAGAGAAACACTTCTATTATTTTTCCCACCACCTTTATTTTGCGGAAAGCTTCCTGTAAAATAGAAGCTAAGATTAGTTACCATGTACCGGTGGAGATCTTAGTCATTTGGAATTTTGTCATAAAAGAAAGACTACATCATTATTTCTACCTGCCTACTCTACCTGCTGTTTATCTAGTTGTATAATTAGATTTTACAGATAAGACCAAGCTTATCCAGGCTACAATTTCCTACCTAAAAAAGTCGTAACAGATAGTTTCACCTGCTCCTCTGGATAAATGCATTGGTATGTATATTTTAGACAATTCTTAACCTCTTTGCCGAAAACTAGATTCCCAATTATTACCCCTTTATATTGTCCTCAATAACAATGTGTAAGAAATGGGAAACCTGTGAAAGTAAAATTCATTCGAAGCCAATGGTTAAAATCATGGGCCAGTAAATATATTAGTCCTTTAAAATGAAGAACAGATATGGGCAAATACAAACTACTTGGAGGTTGCTAATTTTGCTTGCATCAAAAGCCACCTTTAATCACGTGGGAAATGAAAAACAGTGTATGTACATCACAGAGAGCACTTTTTGGATCTGGATGAAACACATAATTGGAATGGCTGACTTGAGACAAGCTATCTTTTATTAATAACACCAGATTGAAATGTGCTGAGGGTTTCTCAGAGCTAAGAATTACAATGTCCACCCAGGTCGGACTGGCCCTTTGTGAACAGTTTTAGACTGGCATGGATAGGCAGGGACACAGCAGGCTCACAATAGATGTTAGGTGAGATGTTCTCATTTGGCTGGACACAATTGACTATGTCCTTCAACCAGGAATGGTAAGAGGTTGAGAACCCAGACAGACAGGATAGGGAGTGCAGCATGAGAATCCTTATAAACAATAGTTAATCGGCACAATCATGTAGACACATATTTACATAGAATTTCATGTATTACTAAAAGGTATAAAAGTGGGCCCTTTCCATAAGACTCTGCCACAGACTAGCGCATGGTGCCTGGCGTTACCAACCCGTCTCGCGCTGTGAAGCTGCGTATAGCTTTGAGTGCATGAAGAGATGTAAGCATAATCTATGTCATTCCTCTTTCATTTTATTATGCATGTATTTTTATTTGGTTAACTAACCTGTTAACCCCTGCCCGTCCACGCAGGTGTATGCAGTCGTGGATTAAAACAGTACATATGTAATTAGAATGAGAATGTAAGTATAAGTGTGTGTATGAGCATTAATGTGTTTGTGTGTGTTAGCATAGATGTGTATATGTAAGTTATTGTGTATTAGCATTAATGTGTAAGTGCAACATATGTTTAGTGGGTTCTTTCTGCTGTGGTGTCAGAGGGGTTGACCAGCTGGTATGTTTATTGTTTTGCTTTGTGATTTGTTCTACTACGGGATTACGGAGCCAAATAAATAATCTATTACAATTTTTTAACAATATACTACATGTTTGTCTCTTCTTTGAAGGAGTGTCAGGGCTTTCTTACAGTTTTGTTATCATGTAAGTGTATAAGTGTCTGTTAGTGAGTATAAGTGTATGTTAGTATATGTGTAAGCATGTCGATGTGTGTGAGCATGAGCGTGTAAGTTTTTGTAAGTGTGTGTACATATATGAGCCAGTGTGGGTATCGGGGGAGGCTGATGGGCCCACTTAGATTTACTTGCCCCCCGGGCCAGAAAGTGGCATCCACTCCACATAGAACCTACTGCAATTCACATACACAAATGCTAGTTAATTTTCTAAAGTTTGTGTTTGCAAGTGAGCTTGCAAGAGAGTTGCAATTTTTAACTCACCCACCACACCTTGTGTTATGAATGGCCAAGCCCAGCAGGTTTCTCCTTTGAAGAACTTTGTTGTCCTAATATATAGTTATATTAGAGAGATTATTTGAAAATCACTCATGTAGGGCCAGGGCCGGCCGAAGACCTAACGCCGCCTGGGGCAAAGTTTAAAATGCCGAATCCCCCCCCCCGACGGCGCGCCGTGGGGGGGGGGGGCGTCATTTTAACGCCCTTGGCTGCTGAAGCCGTTCTGCATTTTGGTGCACCTTTCGTTTAAACGCGTTTAGAAGTACATTTCTTGGGAATAAACGATACAAACCATATATTGTTTTTTTCAGCACACCCAGCAGATTCCAAATATACCATTTTTATATGTGTATGTCTGATTAGGTTTGCAAAATAAAGCCAAAAATGGGAAAAAGGTGTATTTTTTCACTTCCCACTCAATAAAAACTAGATTGTAATTTTATTTTTCTAAACTCTAATATCAAAACCTGTGTTGCTAAATATTTGTAGTAGGTAACCGGTCTAAAATAAACAGACATTGAGAGCAGTAGACTGTGTTTTTCTAATATTTTATTGCTAAAAGTTCAATTTACTAGACTATCACAAAAGACATCTTTAAATTTAATGTACGGGTGCCATCAATTAAACAGCTCTAGCTGCCCGGGATGTTAAAATATGCCAACAAAACTATATATTTTTAGAAACTACACCCCCAGCCGCAGCAAATGAGGTCTCACTTGTATTTGTATCACAAATCTGACTTGCACAAGAAAATAAGTGAATATCACACTAAAAATAAATTAAAAAAAATAAAATTAAAAGCGACAAGTTCATTTATGTCTTGCGCACTCCAGGTTTGTCCTAGAAACACATGCAGCCCCTCATTTGATGCGCCAAGGGGTGTAGTTTCTGCAAATGTATACTTTTTGTACCATAATTTAACTTCCCAGCTGCCTAGAGCTGTCTAATTGCAGGCATCACCCCTAAATGTTTTAAGACAATTTTTAACAAGATTCTGAAATCTGCCATATCTGAAGTTAAAGTGGTCTAGACATCTGGGAAGTTAAATTAGGGTACATAAAGTACATATTTCAAGAAACTACACCCCTTGGAGCTTCAAATGAGGGGTTACATGTATTTCTAGGACAAAAGTTGAGTGCACAAATAATGATGGAATATGTCGCTTTGGCTAGAAAATATGTTTTTTCTAACCGTAGCGACATGTTCATTTGTGTCTTGAGCACTCCAGGTTTGTCCTAGAAACACATGCAGCCACTCATTTGATGCGCCAAGGGGTGTAGTTTCTGCAAATGTGTACTTTTTGTGCCATAATTTAACTTCTTGCGCGAGCAGTAATGCCACATCAAGGCTTCAACCCTAATTACTGACCATTTACACACCTTTCATATCTCCATTCACTCGCAGAAGCACACACCATACTATCCGTACATTCACTCACAGAAGCACACACACCATTCTTTCCCTTTACAATCACAAAGAAATGATGGTAAAGGGAGAAAATAAAATCACTTTTACAGCAAAAATAAGTTTTGCAGTAAAAATGCAAGGCGCTCCAGCGATGAGATGGTTACTCACGTACCTTACAGGCTAAGCGGCTGATTTTACTAATATTTACAGGTCATCAGGATTTCAAAAATTTCTTCCCTTTACCATTGGCTAAATTTAACCCCATGATCAAAGGGATCATGGGGTTAAAATTTTGTATCGGCCATTTTTATAAAGGGAATCTGACTTTTCATAGCTATATGATCACTGTGGTAACATTGGCTACCACAGTGATCATTTAGCTAGAATACTTAAACTTTTTTTTTTAAAGTTAAGCTAGTTAATGTTTAAATAATTTAATTTGGGGGTCTCTGGGCAATTTTGATCTTTATTCATCTGCCTTTAGAGACCCCCAAATCATTTTTTTAACTTTTTTTTGTACATTTTAATTTTTTTAACTTAAAAGTTTTTATTATTTTTTCACAAGCATTATACCGTTGGAAAGGTGAGGCGATTACCTTTCCAACGGTATATGTTGGGGGTCTGTAGCTGCTTAGATGCCTGAGATACAGGCATCTAAGCAGCATGTCCCCATGCCGCTTTAACTGACAATTGTCAGTTGTAAATAAAGTTGCGCGGTGACGTCATCGCGTCATTACGCGCGACGTCACCGGCCGGATCGGGTGGTCCCAGCGATGCCCTTCAACATGAGGGGCAGATCGCCGGGATAGGTGGTGATGGGGGTCCACAGACCCCCATCAAGGTAAGATAGTGCTAGCGACGGCATGGTGCCGTCGTTAGCACCTGACTGGGACTGCTAGAGACGGCACCATGCCGTCGTTAGCAGTCAAGAGGTTAAACTTCGCCGATGCCCCACCGCCGGTACTTACCTTTAAAGAGTCCTGCGGCGAGTCTCCCTGCTCTGCCACGGTGCCGGCTTGTAATGCTGAGCGCCTCCCACTCTACCACTCTAAGGAATAAATCCCAGAAGGGGCAGGTAAAATAATACCTATTTAAACAGAAAATGTATTTAAATTATTCAATTTCTTAATGAACTCCTAACAAATAACTTCTCTTGACTATCCGTATCTAATAAAGGTTAAACTGAATGAACCCAGGTCTGTGGTGATTAATTGTTATAATTCTGTACATTGTGAATGTCGGCATACCATGTGGCACAATTAACTAGCCTTGCCTTTGGGCTATTAATTGTAATTATAAATAAATAAATAGTAAGGTGCAAAGCTTTCATATGAACAGCTACATATTTTGCAAGTTTTAGATGCTATTTGTAACATTATCTGTTTTGCACATTGTATGCATTGTCTGTAAATTAAAGTAAAAGATGTATTTAATTGAATGCCTTATGTATTTGTGACACACATGCATTTCATAATATAGAAATCTATATAAAATAGTGAATTGTTTTCAATGTCAATGTATTTAACTGACAAAATAGAGGGCTGGAAAGTGCTACTGTCTGAAGCTTTATTATGCATTTTACTTGCAATTCCGTATGCAGCCACTAGGCTGAGTAAAAAGGGCTCCCGGAAGAATTTACTCACATTTCTGTTTATTTTTTATGTTCTCCTTATGTGTTTCTACGTATCTTTATGTTAATACCTTGTGGATAGTATCAATTGGATGTGTTACTTCCATATTTTGCTTTATTAATGGGCCACTTGTCTGGGCTTTCCCGCTGGATTGAATGTTGCTAATCCTTCCCCTATATCATTTCAATGTGTGCTCCTTTTCCCTTCTCTGGTTGCCTACCGTTCCTAGAGTGTGCTGGTGGTTAATGGTTCTCTGTGTGTTCTTTGTGGTTATGATATTGTATCCAGGTGCATCCCATTCAGAGGCTCTCCTTTTTAATACTTTTGATTTTTAATACTTTTGATTTAATACTATACTATATTATACTGAGGGGAATGAATAAATTGCTATTTTTAGTATTTAGAATACTTACTCTGGCTTAAGTCTTCAGTTATGTTTGGTGCAATGCATCAGAATCTGTGATTCTGACAAGTTCATAGTAAAATTAATTGCTGACTTTTTATACCTATCATCTTTAGGACTGTAAAACAATATCATACCCATAAAACATTATGAGCTCCTAGATACAGGCAAGAAAAGAGGGATATATGTATCAATGGGTTCATATAGTGCATAAACAGGGTTAACTTAAGGGTAAAGAGCAGGGTGGAGGATTGTCAAGAAGGTAAGAGAAGTTAGAAGGTGATGGTTAGGAATGCTTTGTTGACAAGTCAAGTTTTAAGTTCCCACTTGAAAGTGGAGTGGTCTTCTGTTATCCTGAGATAATTGTTTGTTGCTTCAGTGATAGCCAATGTAGTTTCCTCATTTCAACAGATAAATTATCAATTTTGTGTTTCCCAGAGATGATTCTGGCTGCAGTAATTTGGATTGCCTGTAATAAGGAGAACTGTTAATCTGGCATGCCCACGTATAGGACGTTGTTGACTAGATGAGATTGGACTAGTGATGTGATGACTGTTTTCGGTCCTTTTTGTTCAACAGATATGCTATTGTGCATACCATTTGTAGTGATTTTAAAAAGTCAGACATTATATATTTATATGTGTGTTCAAAATGCAAAATAGATGTTTGTATGGAGTCAGATTACTTTTGTAATGTCTGTGCCATTTTAGACATTAGCATGCCAAATTCTCAGACTATTCTGTAAATAAGACTTTTTTCTATTATGTATACCTGCAAAATGTATAATATAAGAGTTAGAGTTGAACATACATCATAATAGATACATGTCCTTCAGTAACTCCCTTAATTTACAGCATTTTGCTACAAATGCCAGTCTTTGTGTGCAGTTACATGTTGTAGGATTGCAGGTCAAGTCTGATAGACCAGACAAATGAAGCATGTCTGGATGGTTATCTTTCACGGCCTAACAAAATGAATCATTTTGTTTACTGAGATTAGCAAATTGTTGCTACATATAATAAATAACTACTACAAACTCACTTTCCATAAATATATATACACAAACTCACTTTCCATATATATATATATATATACATACATATATATATATATTAATAATTATGGAAAAGTGGACCAAGATCCTTTTAAGTTTTTAACATAGAATAATCCAATGTGGTTTCACTGTTGTTTCTCTTTTAAAAGAGAATCCTTACCTAAAATTACAGATGTGTACTCTGTTAGCCTTGAAGTGTACCATTACTATCTAAATGTTGCAAGAAAATGTGTCCCTTCTGTTGCGGTTCACCAGCAGGGTTGATGCATGGGTGGAAAAGAAGGGCCCTTTTTTTAAATGCTCCAGGGCCAAAATCTTTGCTCGTTGTTATGTCAGATACGATATTTCACAAATATGGAAAAACATGATGTCATCATAGTCCAATCCTATCATATGGCGCTCAAAGGTTATGGAAAGTTTGAAGTGCTGGTTATAGTTGTTTTGGGAAATAATAAAATCACGTACCCAAAAAAACGGCCACTATAACAGCCATAGAAATGTAGAAATTGCGATATTGATTGTAATTTGAGTGCACACCCAAATGCTTTATTGCTCATTATCTAGCCAGGCTCACAGTCATGACAAGAAGGAAAGGGTTCCAACCACTCAAGTAAAAGTGAATTAGATAAAAGTAATTTACTTTATCCACGCCTTGCATACCAGCATTTCAGTCCTCCTGGGACCCTTATCTGGAAGGATTCGCACCATGGATGCAATAAATTAAATTTATCCAATATATATCTGTTTAATAGCATATCAGAGTAAATTTGCCTTGTCATTGAACAGTTCATTTGGCTCAAAAATGCCTGTTTTTCTATTAGATATGTAATGCTGCGGAGTAGTTATTAATTTTGTTTTATTATTCTAAGTAAACATTTGTTGCAATCATTAGGAAAGCATGAGCCAGCTCTGTTGTTATTAGCAGCAGATCATACATGCAAATATCAGTAACCTATCAGGGGATTTCTTCTGCATTACCTCCTAACAAATGACATTTAATTAGTCTATTGTTGTGGAGTACTCTGCATTAAATTACTTTATTAATTAAATACTTTGATGACTTTACAGCCAAAGCATATGGAATAAACATGTTTTTTTTTATTTTGCATGTTATTATATTTGTCTTCTCAGAGACAAGAATAATACGATTTAACATAAATAGTTCAAAAAGTGCAAATGACTGAATTGGTTATATTTACAGTAATCTTGCATTGCACGTTTAGAGTGTGCAGTTAAATGCATAGAGAGCATGAAATGTATTTTATTTATATAGCGCTCTCCCTTGACCGCTTGGTGGGAAACCATTTCTTGTCAACATTGACCACCTATTATATCCTTCAAGTGGGCAGACGCTCCTTCCACTGTGACCTCTTATTACATGTGTCTTGTGACATATACAGTATATTACTGTAATGGCAGAGAGCAATGTAACAGTAACCATTCAGCATATCATATAACCCGTGGATATGGGGAAGAACTGAGATCTGTCTCTAGTATGTGTTCTATTCTTGTTTATGGAAAGATTATAGTCTTACATTAATTAGTTTCAAACATCTTAGAACCTTCCTACCTTGTACCCTGAGAAGCACCATACTGTTGCTTAGAGCCAGTTATCTGACCCTTGTTTTAGATGTGCATATATTTACTTGGAGCAATATGAAATGGAATTTATAGATAATTAATCAAATATAGTACCAATTAGCCCACTCCAATCTCTTAACACATGCACACAACATATGTGAAGGGTTCTTCAGGTAGCCATTATATCAAAGGTAGCCAATTAGCTCCTGGCTTCCATTGAATCACCATGGTCCACATTGCACATAGTATAGGTTGCTGCTATATACTCAATAATGTTCACCGATGCCTGCAGCAAGATCACACACATTGGCAGAAACCTAGACTGATAGAGCTTCATCTCTCTATATATTTTAATATAGAAGAAGTTCTAATTGTATTTGTAGATTTAAATATTTTATTACAAATAGTGAGCTGTATTCATGGGTTAACTGTTTTTCTGGTTAACACGCATTTGGATAGGTCTTCCAATGACCAGTGACGTACATTTGAAGATTATTATTCACAGATTAGAGGATACACGGAATATATTAATGGAAATACAGTCTCTAGAGATATTGATGTATGCAAAAACCATGCAATTTTAAAAGGAAGGGTAAATGACAGATCAAAAGCTAAGAATGAATTCGAAGTCATGAACAACTGAAACTAAACAGAATGAAGAGGCAAATTATGCTGTTTGGAAAAATATTCATGCCTGAAGGACAGGCTAAACCACAAAGCAGTCTTCTTGATTGGTCTATCCTTATCAAAAATATCATTCAAATATATATTTTCAGTTAATATTACGACACTTTCATATTCATGCTCTAGATTTTTACAATGCAGCACATTGTAGTGAAAGCACACAGGTCATCAATTTTATGTGTACAAAATACTTAAAAAAACCCATCTCCTACAATAATCTAAAATAGAACTAGGAACTGCTTATGATGGAAAAAATAAATCTGTATTTTTCACAAAGCTACCTGGGGTACTGTTTTCTCTCAATTCATGCAGGGCTCAAGAACCTCAGTTATAAGTAACCATCATTTTACATCGGCTCAAATCTTACATTCAATCATTGTATTGCCTTCTCCTTATTATGATGCTTTGCCATTTTCACTTCTACTTAAACAATGTCACCGCACTGTGTAATAGAAAGAAAAAACCTCATGTAATGGTATCCTGTGTCCTAATCTGCATGTCTTTTGAAGAAGAATTTGCATTTTAATGAATTCAGAACAGGATTGTTTAAGACATACTGTTATCGACATAAATGTATTTCATTTTGCTTGTTCAACTCTGTACGATAGTGGGCTTTTTATAATTGTATTATGTATTTAACGTCTACTTTTTTTGCTCACCACAAGCATATTGAGTATGTGCCTTGTTGCTGTTCTCAGATTTAGTTGCCTGAGTGTTCCTGTCCTACATTGATGAGATCTTGCAGTGTCATTCGACTTTAGATACCTGGAAAGCAAAACCACAAAGACACTGTGCTCCTCTCCTAGCACTAGAATTAGTATGGACTCTTTCCAGTAACGCACACTTGCACAGGCTGATACTCCGCTTCCTCAAAGACTACTCCATCATTGACAGTCTAGAGGAGGATGATTAATAACCAGTCCAAACTCTCCTGGTCCCCACAGTCCTTGGACATTTGTCATGTCCCTTTGCAACCTAACACCACCCCCAACCTCAGGTACTATTCTTGAAACAATACCACTAGTGTGGTGCCGCTGGAACATTTTTTGTTTTATGCCATGATTACTGTTGCTCTTTGTATTTTGCATGATTGATGGTTTCAGGTGTACAATTTCTATAACTGACTGTACACAAATGCTATATATGTATACACTTGGTTATGAATCAGAGGCATTGTCATGTCCTTATCTGTGTGGCCTGACCTAGAATTCTTCTGGTGCATTGGAAGCTTTGTAATTGCATGAATTTAGAGCAGGGTTGTTTTTAGACATGTTGGCATATGTTTAATTTTGCAGATGTGCTCTATAAAAGTATAGAAGTCTGTCATGTTTTTATCTTCTACAAAGCAGTATGCTATAACCAACTATATATACTATACCACCCAGTGAATATCCCTTTTGCTGCTAGCATCATTTTTTAAACACTATATGCAGTGTACGGCATATTTCCTTTTATAAACCTTTGTGTTTGTTGTTTGTGCCTTTAAGTTCAATTGCGAGTGGTTTACAAAAAATCAATGTGTTGTCTAATAAAACTAAATATATTGGGAAAGACATTACATACAGAATTTAAAAAACTGTATGATAAAATCATGACACGGTGTCACATACCTGGCCCGGCAGCCGCCGAGAAGAAGGGGGAGACCTCCCACTGTGCCGCGGCAACCGCAGCCGCCACGGAGAAGAGGGAGACCCCCCACCGTACCGCAGCAGCTGCAACCGCCGCGGAAGAGAGGGAGACCTCCCGCCTCTACACGGCAGC
>VKOC01003527.1:0-14937 GCA_009364415.1 Spea multiplicata
CATACACAAAACTATGAATGCTTCCCGCACATATTTGATAAGCAGGCTCCCACCAGGTTAATAACTCCAGTCTATTAGGGATATGTTGGCAGTAGTAGTAATTAAAAGTTATAACTTTTATTCCCTATGAACCAAGCCAGATCCTCCACTGGTGTTAGCTAACTAGAGTTTTTTTGTAGGTCAGCATGCATCAGACTTTAGTGAACACTCTATGTCAATTGTGACATACATTGTTGCAGCACACAACACGAGAGGTTGGAAGGCACTCACCCAAGGCATATTGACAGCGCAGAATGAGATGATCTCACCCCTTTTCATTCTAAATCACCCCATCTCAATCTTGAGCAAGGGTTCTGTTCTCCAAAAACTGACAAAACCTTTATGGATCTTGACAGAAGACCACTAAGCATGCAATTTGATCTTGACCTAGATCTTGATCTTGTAGTTTTAGAGACTGAAGTGTAAATTACCATCAAGTGCAGTTGTGGCTCTGATGCATCACGCTATATAATGAGAAATGTATTTAGACAGTTTTCTTCTTTTAGCTTCTACAGATAGCAGTGGGATTTACCTGGCAAAAACAGAGGGTTTTTTTAAAAAAAAAAAAAAGCTGAGATTTTGTGTTTTTTTTCAAGATGGCTAAGCTTTCATATGGCTAAGTGGTTTTGAACATTAAAGGGTTTTTTCCGTTTTTTTACCGCAATGTGTTTTTAAATTCGGATTTCACACAGATTTTGTTCCATTTAAAAAAAAATCATCTAGCATGCTACAAAAATATTCTCTAATCAATACCTGTTACTCGCAACTGGAATCCAATATATTTCTTTATGTATTGTGTTTTAGGACTAATAATACTTTTCTTAAATCTTTCACATATCCCTGTTTTTATACTTATTGCATGTGTATTGTATTGAACCTTTATATTGTGACAAAAGTACTCCTTGGCTTTGTACCTCTTGGGATAACCCGAGCACATCATATTTTAGGTTGTAGTAATGTTTCACTCACTATGTGCTATTAAGTGCTATTAATAAAAGTTAAGTTCTGATTTGTTTACTGGTGGTGAAAAACAGAGGCTTCAAAAGTGATATAGTGGTATCAACATTTTTTGTAATGAAAACAGACAAGATTGGTAAAAAAACAACATATCTCATAATATGTTAACTAACGCTTTACTTACATCAGATTCCGCAGAGCTGTACAATGGGTAAACAGGATATAAAAAGTTGTATAGCACAACAATTAGACTTACAGAAACAAAAGGAGGGCCTTGCTCCAAAGAGCTTAAAATCTTAAGTACGTTAATATACATTATTTTACTTAAAAAAAGGGAAAGCGTTGGTAAAAGACTGCTTCCCTACTTTACTATCCATGTCACTTTTGTGTATTTGATTTCAATGGCAGCCCTTTCTGTGCATTCATGCGGGAAGGGAGGTCTCATTAGACTCCTTGGAAATGTTGTTGAGCCAGCACTGGAGCCGGCTGGCAGTGAGTATCCCATGCGTAGGCAGTGCGGAGTAGTAGATGCATTCATTGGAACGCAACTTCAGCGAGGCAAATTGCTAAGGGGCAGGGGAGAAAGGAATTGCATACAGGGAGCTTTACTATAGTTAAATATGGTGTATAATGAAGTTAAGGAGTTAAAAACCACAACTGTCCTGCAAACTCTCCATTTAGTGAATAAAGCCAGTTTTGATATTTGTTTTAACATCCTGATCTGTTACAATTTCATGTATTATTGTCCTGCCTTGTTTCTGTATTTTAAGGGATCATTTCAATAAAAGAGATTTATGCTGACTGCTGACTTTGCTGTCTTGTAAGATATATGCTGTTTCTGCAACGATGAACAACGAGTCCTTTGTATCATTCAGAGTGCAAATTGTATCTGCGATTTATCATTATTTACCAAAACAAAAGCTCATGTAACCCTGTTCAAAAAGCTAACAATCTAGTCTCATACTTTTTTATTGTGTTTGTAATGGATTGAATGGCAATTTGTTCTGGACTTTTTTTTCCACCTTAAAGTCACTGACAATATTTTATTCTTGCTAAGTGTTATACTTTTAAGTCTATATATGTTTTTTCAATTGACATATATTGAAGTTATATAATATTGTAGTCCTATATCTAGATAAATATTACCGTACATGCTGATTCCTGGTGCATTCTACACTCAGCAATATTTAATACAGAATTTTTTACTAGTGGATCCAGAATTATTACACGTAATGTTCTTCTTTATTTCATCTACTGGTTATGATCTCCAGAACAGAAAAATCTATATAACTCCAAGGCTATGTGGCTTATAAGTCTTGTTGTCTTGAGCTTAATGGGTATAAATGGGTAGATACAAAATATCACATATTACATAAAAATAGCCATGCCTTTGCCTTAAGTGCTCTGTAAGGGTTTGGGCTCTTAGTTGACCCCATAGCAACCTATATTTTTTTCTCCTGCAAGGGCACTCATGTGTTAATCTATACTTAATGCCGCTATTGTAAGCAACCAAGCATCTGGAAAGACAGATCTGGATCTTCAAGTTTAGCTTTTTCTTTTTTGGGAGGAAGGAATTGTATTTTATTTTATGAGTAATGTAGGTGCCACCAAATTATAGTCAATAGAAAAACATATTTACTGCACTACCAGCTCTATACATTGTGATTATTCTTATTTACATCTTGCAATAAAGTGCAGTGTTAATACTCAGTAGATTTACAATTAATATGCAAGTAACTTACTATAATTACGGTTGTGAGAACACAAACCTCTTTGATCCCATACAGACCTACATCAGCAGCACTATAATGATTTGCGCAAGGTCACCCACCAAGGGTTTCATGGGTCAGGTAAACTCTATTAATGTCATGAAACATGTGATTTATTGAGCTGTTTAATGGAATTTACAAGTACAGTAATTTGTAACTTGATACAGGGCATTTGAAATAATGACAAAAATGATTCCTTTCACACCACACAAGCATATTGCATGTCAGAGGTATCTAGCTAGGTCAGCAAGGGCAACAATTATGGCAGACCTTAGGATTCTCCTTACTCGCATGCAATTACTGAATCTCTGTTGCAGCCCTTGCGGAGTAGGAAACCTTTGTTATATGCATGTATTGCTGCATTCATTTTCAGGTGAACACTAATTTAGGGTGGTTATACTAGAGTACAAAATCCAATCCAAAAATGAAATCAGATGTTTAGTGGACATGTAGTCCACAGAAGATAAAATATTGCGCACACCTATTCAATATAGATTAGGATGGACCTATAGGGATATTGAAGAAGAAGAAGAAAAAAGGTATAGAATATGGTCATTAATATAAAAATAGGAATGAGTGGAGCCAACCACTGAGATCCTGTTTGCTGTCTCATTATGTATTTAACACACAGCACTGTATAAAAAGGATAATGAATCATGGCTATTAAGAGTGTTTGCATACATTCATTAAACTGTCTTCAATTATGTGTAATATTTTTTAACGTGTGGGTAAAATTCCAAATTTTTTTTTTATCAAAAATTAGGGATAGACAGTTTAGTGTTATTTTGTTAAATGCCTACGTTTAAGGGTTAGCAAGGCATTTTGCATGAAAATGAGAAAATTTAACTTTGTTCCCTGTAATCAATGTTATTTGGAAACCTGGCCAGACAATATCATAAAATCAGTGGGGCATGAAGAGTATCCAAGCAGGGTACCTTCTATGGATGCCATATGTCTGGTCCCGGGTGCTATAAAATCCAACAGGGGAAGCACCATCTACCATCTTCAAAGTTATGATTTGAGAAATATGGTTACGTTTCCATAGTAGAATTATAACATGAAGATGTTCTCTGTGTGGACAGTGTGACTTCCAGAAGAACATCAAACATGGCAGGAAGGAACTAAACAGAGCCTCAGAAATAAATATGGGTTCAGCAGACTGCTATCAGGGGCCATGCATGTGGAGCAGAGATCTGTACAAAATGGAATGGCAGGGAATAAATGGCAGTTGCTCATATAATGGAAATCCTTGGCAGAACTGGCACAAATATTTAAACTATCCCATAGAAGACCTTCTTCAAGGTTAAAATGTGAGAGGGGCTCACGCTAAGCTTGGGGGGGCTGGAGGTTATTGTCCTACAGTCAGTACAACAGTCAATAGCCCTGGTCTGGGGGTTATTGCCATAGCAATAACAGAATAATCAAAGTGACACTAAAATGTTAATAGTGCAATAGTACTGCAGTCACCTAAAAACACCCTCATATGTGTGTCAGAAACAAAACAGAATAAACAATGTGAGAACACTAAAATGTGCACCTATTTATAAATTATAAAAATGTTATACAACTTATTACAACTAAAGTGCTATAGTGTCGAAATCCACACAAAGTAATACAAAAGTAAATATAAAAATAATAAAAAATATGATACAATGTAATATAAACAATGTGTGTATCAAAAGGGATACAATTTTAACCTATTAGAGAAGACATTAAAAAAGAAAAGCAATGTAAAATTGTTAAGACTTTTATATTTGTAAAAAAGTTACTATTACACTATGGCACTTTTAAACGAAAAAAGTGTTATATGCCGTCTATATACAATAAACTCCTGAAGTCAAGATTAAACTACGAGGAATTGCTCCAAACCGATTTACAAGCTCCTATTCAGGGCAGTTTGTCTGCAATCCCCAGGAACCTGTCCCGATTGTAATCTGCAATAAGGAGTCCACGACAAATAAATATACAGGACCAAGCCTGCTTCTTCAACACAAAGTAAGGATATCCCTCCATGTAAAGACCTTCACGTCACACATCTCGTCTGTCAAATACAAGTCTGACTTTCCCAAGAGCTTATTGCCCTAGGTCAGGTATTATGAGAAAGCATTTTGTCCTAGGCTATATTTTCTAATTCTTTTTGAGGCACCCATCTGTGAAAATTGGTATTCAAAATGTGCATTAGAAACTTTGAAATGCTTTTATTTCAATGCTCCATGGAGTTGCAGATATTGGCAGATGGTGTTTAAATTAATGTTAATTTAATGATTAAACTAATCAAGATGCAGGCAGAAGCTGCAGTTTCCTTCAGCATAGTCGCCGGCAATGTTTTCCAGTTAACAGACTGGCCAAATAAACCAACACAAGTGTGACAAATTTAAACACCTGTGTCCGTAGCCAGTCACACAGGCTACTTAAAGGGGAAGTCCAATGGAAATAATCCATTTTCCTCTTTATTCCATAAAACCTGGTTTTATGGTATTTTGCTCCAATAAACGTCCTCTAACAGCAGACCCTGACGCTGCCATTGTCAGCCATTTCATAGCCTGCTTCAAACTACACTCAGCTGATTCTTTACGTCAATGCTTATAAAGTCTAGTACTCCATAACCTTTTATTAGTCAGGGTGTCTGCTTGGGTGATTAAGACTATTGTTTATCACAGGAAGTATGATAGGGGAAGGCACAGGGGCAGGCAAGTAGTACAGGGGCAGGCAATCTTCGGCTCTCCAGATGTTGTGAACTACATTTCCCTTGACGCTTTGCCAGCATTATGACTGTAAGAGCATTATGGGAGATGTAGTCCACAACATCAGGCGAGCCGAAGATTGCCTACCCCTGGCCTAGTAGATTGAGGTAACATAAAAAAGCTGAAAAACATAAAAATCTAAAAATGGCTAATATGCAGCTGCCTGAAAACATTCTATTTGGCAAACACTAGTTCTGTTTAAAACAAATAAGAAAATAACAGGAATATTTAAAAAAATATATTATATTTTAATCTGATACTAGTAATACAAAAATACAAAATGTCAGTAGTTCACCTTTGAAATATGTACTACTAATGGCATTGTCACCATATAGCAGCAAATTGAATAAAAAAAATAGACCATATCAACCTTCCTTGCGAAACCATAGACGTAAGGATTGCTAATTGACTATTCATTCTGCGTTATTGAAATTAATTTACTATAACGTTGATATTATAATGTATCTTAACACCTTGTTATTTGAAAGAGTATAAAGCCTTTATTTTCACAGTGTGACATTTAATACGAAGTTGCAGGCCCCTGACGTACAACATGAGTAAATATGAAACTGTGTGTTCCTTGTATTGTGCTCAGAGCCTGAATATTCAAGTGCTGATGAATCTTATTCATTATTACATGCAGAGATGTAAAGGTTGTTACATATTAAAATGAATTCATAAAATACAGGAAACACCATCATTACCCAATTGCTTTAAATAAAGAGTTTGTTAGCATTCCAGCAAATGAGAAGCCATTTATCTGACTAATGCCGTCCTTGGCAAGGTGCCCTCTTTGTAATCTGTGTTAATGATTCTCATCAACACCAAACTTTGTATTTAACATCCTCTATTTAATTTTATGTGAAAATGACCTGACATCCTCTTACTTCATATATCCATGAAAATAAGAAACCAGAAGTTTGGTATTGCATAAAACAATGGTCAGTTCCTAAATAAATAATTACTAGATCATCTTGTTGTGTGAGCCACTGTTCTATACATAGGGAGGGCTGGCCCGGGGCAAGCATAATCAATTGCCCCCTCATAACACACACTATCACACACACATACTCACTAACACATACAAGTTAGCGACCTGGAGCCTGTCTTCATAGCTACTTACTTTGTTAGCTACCACACTACTAATGCATGACCATGTAGTTAGAGATTTAGAGGTAAGACACGGATCACCTTAGAAACAAATTCTGTTTCATTGATACACTGAAAAATAGGCATGGTCGTCTTTCTTATTATGTAGTCCTGTCTTTGTAGGGATGGAGCTTGGTGTGGTCGTTTGTTTGACACAATCATTATGAGTTAAACCCACAAAGACAATCAGATAATGAAGAAAGCCTTCAAATAATCTTCCCAACGTTCGCTTCTACCCACAAAACACTATGCTTTGAGCTCAACCGTCAATCTTATTTCAACCCCCACCCCCCCAAAAAAATATGGATTCCAGCTCTAGTGATTCTACTGCAAAAGTGCTAAAAGCAAGGTAATGGTCATGAACATTCTATTGGTTGCTCTGGTTTTTATACCACTTTGCAATATGATCTCTTTTTAGTATATCCAATAATTTTGCCAATAAATAACTAATTTTAACATCATCTGGCCATACTATTTTTTGGTTTGTTTATATAATCATTAGTCTAGGCTAGTTATGAATTAGAACCCTGATGTACTAATTAGATCGGTTATCTGTATCGAAATTGTCTTCTTTATAATATGTATCAGTATTATTATGGTTCTGGAATTGTTTATTGACCTCCACTTCATATATTTGACTATATATATATTAATGTTCATAATGTCCATTAATGCTTTATGTATGATTTCTTTATTATTGACCTCGCTTTATTTTTTAACCCTTTGAGTGACGGGGTAAGGACACATCAATCAAAGCAGTAGACAGCAGTTCATATTACTTCTTACTACTTGCACTGCTGATCTGCAGGAAATTTGTTGGATAAAATTGGCATTTTTTAAAAAAAATGTACGTTTAAAATTTGCCTTTTATATTTTTACATTATTTAAACAACAAAATAATGAGACACCCAGCAGAACATGGGCATGTTAATGACAGGTCCAACAAGAAAAAAAAAGACTATAAAGGTAACACACAGTTCAAAACTGTTTAAATACCCTTACATAACATAACCGAAGGAGAACACAATGTTTCATTTATTCTATGAAGGACTGGACTTCATCTGCATGTTCCCTTTGTAGTTATCAATAAGTCCGAGATGAAACCAAGGACCGGGTTTTTTCAACAGGTTCAAAGGACAAACTAGATGGGCCGAATGGTTCTTTTCTGATGTTGATTTTTATGTTTCTAGGCATCTAGGAATCCAGACACAGATTATTATTATAAAATAGTCTTAAGCAAAGTATTTTATACCCCAGAATCATGTACCAGACACACATGCAAAATACAAAGCCAATTTTTCTTTTAACATTCCCATAAAAAGAAGCCAGTAAGGTTTATTAATTGCGTGCAGTCAGCACGAAACATTTAAACAGTATAATATTATTGATTACATTGATGCCAGTTTATCAACTAAAACATAGAGGTGTGTTCTTTCCATTAGGATGTGATTTGGATCAATAGATATGATCTTCCCTAAGGCGTTTTACTTTTATACAGGAATTTTAAAAAGCTTGCTATATATCACTTTTCACAGAATCTCATTAAATTGTAGTCTTAATTGTATTCCCTTTAAACGTTGCTACACAGCATTTAAAAGGGACATATTAACCCCCATCATGACCTGGAATTTTTCATACCCTAAAGACTTGAGACATTTCTGCCACAAGCTTGTTAAGCTTTGACTCTCCTTTTCCGTGTTTAGTCTACCCACATAAAGTATACGTTATTCTTTTTTCAGGATGAGCCTTGTTTTGAAACCATATTAGTATACATAACGCAATATTTATTACTAAACCACTAATACTAGTTTGCTCTCTACAAGATAGATATCACTGCTGGGAGAGAAGATCACATTTTTCAACATACATGTATAGGTTTTTTTTTAAAGATTAGACAGCCAAAAGGGACAAAAATGCATTCTTTATTCCATTAGTAAAATATATACCATACACTGCAGATAAGTTTTTTTATTTTAACATGCACCATATGTGCAAATGTAATGTGCCAGCCCAGTGAAGACAAATACAAAGTGAACCCTTAACCCTTTCAAGACCGGGACGTACCTGGTACTTCCGGGTCACGGGTCACCGGCAGACCGGGGCGTACCAGGTACGTCACAGCCTTTATGCGATCCAGCGTCGCTTTGAACGCTGGGATCGCGAGGGGCGGCTGCTACTGACCGCTGGGTGTTCCAGCGATCAGTCAGCAGCACCCCCTCAATTCCGTGCACGTGATCGCTTTTCAGCGAATCACGATCACGGAATTTAAATATTTAAAAACATACTGCGGTCTTCAAGTGAAGACGCAGTATGCAAATGCCGGTCCGGAAGGGGTTAAATAGCCATAAATGATCACCATACAGTGGGAACATACTGCTCCCAAGTCTCACATATGAACCGATTACTCGCTAACCCAAGCTGGAAGTGGTTAACAGCAACTAACCAAAGCATTTTAGCACCTAGTTACTATAGGATCATGCCAGAGGTAAACTCCTAAACATAAAATAAAAATAAAATATTAAAACTTAATGTGTTAGACAGTGAGTAGAATGGTAAACTAAGCCTTCAATGCCTCATACAGTACAGAACTCAAACATATAAAGTAGCATGGAGATTACCAATTGCAAGGTACAGCGCTGCAGAATATGATGGCACTACATAAAACAATACATAACAATAATAACAGGCTTTGATCCAGGGCAGAGCACCAGTCACCTCTGAGCCCTTTCTTCTACGCATCTTCTCTGCTCTTAAAGGTGCGTGGCAAAGTTGCCATGGAGTACGTGCCAGGAACACTTTCTCCCCATTAGGGAAATCTGCCCTTAGAGTTTAACTAACCAAATGGCCTATTGTATTCTTACAACAGCTGAGACTTGTAACATATTTCTTCATTACAAAGCCAATATATTCCACAAGGTCTAAGAACTATAAGATATCTGAACCTTCCCATGCTTAAGCTGTTACAGTCTTCACATTGTCAAGATCAAGAAACGCAAATAATATCTACATGAGAACACGGAACATTATCTGGTCTGAAGGCCTTGGTTGTTATCACCTTCACCAGCTACACACACGATCTTCTAGTTTTTCAAGGTCTATTAAGTGAGGCAAATATGAAGTGTTGAGGATAGTACCACAATGACGTGTCTTTTACCCCCACAATGACGTGTCTTTTACACCCACAATGACGTGTCTTTTACCCCCACAATGATGTGTCTTTTACTCCAACACCACATCAAAAAGTGTCACTCACCTGCTTTGGTATAGTATAACTTCCTTACATTACATCTAAACCTCTGACCCTCAAGTTTTAGACAATGCCACTCTTCTAACAGTTCCCTTCTTTCAAAACAAACACCTCTCCTATGCTTTGTCAAAACCCTTAATCTATTTAAATGGTTCTATCACATTGCCCTTCTCTCTTATTTCCTCCAACCTATACATATTGAGTCCCCTTAGTCTTTCCTGATAAGTTTTCTCCTGCAAACCATTCACCATTTAAGTAGCACTCTTCTGAACCCTGTACAAAATGTCAATATCATGGAGATGGAGTGTTCAGAACTGTACACAATACTCTAGGTGAGGTCTGACCAGAGATCAGACCTCTCTTCCTGTCTCTCTTTCACAAACTCGTTTCAATGTGCTCCGACCTTAGATAATGTAATGTCCTTGAGTTATTTTGCTTATCCTTCGCTGTACACATCTAAGGGCCTATATTATATCTTGAAGAGCATTCCCCATTGTGTATATTGATGCTGAACATATAGGTTGTGTCCTTCAGTTCTAGTTTGGTTCTTGCTGTTTTAATCATAGACACTTTTTCTAGTCCATAACTAGATCTTTTTGCAGAACATGTATGATTTTCAATGGTTTCATGTTTTTATCATTTTTTATGATTATCAAGTTTAAATGCTTGATGTATTAGCTCTGCGGTTTAAAGACAACAAACCCTTGGGTTATTTTTCTATGTGGAATAACCCCCTCTAATTACTAAACCGAGGAAAAATAAAGTGATATAATATATCACACAGCTCAACCCTATTATGTGATCAATCTTATCTGTTGACAACTGTCCAGTCAGCAGTTTCTGTTATGTACTTGACATAATACTAATGACATTGGAAAAGCTTCCAAAGGTAAAATGTGATTAGGTCTGAATTCCCATAAAAAGAAAGCCTTGGGTAGTATTCCTCAATTTTTGATCCATTGGTGCAAATAAACATGTGACTCAATATATTTCATAATAATAATAATAATATTGATGTATATTAAATGTTGGTAATATGATGTGAATAATAACAAGAACACACCAAACATACAACCAAAATGTAGTGATATTAAGAAAAAAACCCAAACAATTAATGTTAAGAAGTAAAAGGGTATTTCTAGTGCTTGACTTTATACAAATTACATTAATACATTTGTGCTAGCAGATTCCATAGCCCTGTTACAAGATTGACAATAACATTATCACACGTTAAGACATACTGTCACAGAAGGAGAAGAGGGCTCTGCTCTTGTGAGCTTACAATCTAATAGGCGACCTTGACAATCACTAGACTAAAGTGACTCTATACATGTAAAGTAAATATTTTCAGAGCTCTCACCTGAAACGCTTTTCATAAACTGCTGACCAAAGCATAAATATATATGCACTGGTTATTGATGGTCAATGCCAGGGTATGATGTCATATCCCAGTGACCAGAAGCTGCGCGCAACACAAAGCAGCAGCACCACCAGGGATGACTAAACAGTGAGGAGTGAGAGCAAGAAACAAAAGGGGAAGGAAAGAGAGAGAGGAAAGAAAGAAAGAAAGAAAGAAAGAAAGAAAGAAAAAAGTGTATATGTTAGGGCAAGTGTGTCTGTATAATGGCAAGTATATCCTAAGATGTTTGTGTGTAAGCATGAACATATGTGTGTGTGTGTGGGCAGCTCTGTTTGTGTGTGTTTCATGTGCGTGTCTTGCTAGTGTCCTTCACTAAATGCTATCGGACCAGCAAGCAACCTCTATAACCATAGGAACCTGCTTGTTATAATGCACCTTAATTACTACCAACAATCTTAAACTTGAGAGAAAAAAGGAACAAATTGCTACTCTTTTTTTATGTACAAAGCTGTTATGTAGCTCATTTGAATAACTTTAATGAATGCAGGGCATTTAAATTTAAATTGTGTGACTTTTTTTTGCTGAGGACGGCATGCTTTATCTGGATTTTCATTAAAGCCATTTTCTTACAAGGGTTACTAATTAGTTGACAATTAATAGCAGACCTAAAGAGGGAAAGCAGTGCATACATACACAAGTCGTCTGGCACAGTGTCTTACTGTTAAAAAAAATGTAAACCATATAAGATACAAAATAACATATAAATAAAATGGAACGAAAGTACCCATGTTGAATATCATTAACAAGGTAATCAATTAAATAAAATGGTATAGAGTAGAGACTCAACGTAGCCTATAAAGAACAGAAAATACTTTTGGGATATTCAACAATATGAGCAAGTTTAAGCTGTGCAATGTTTTTTTTACGTGCCACGGGATGGGAGTGAAATTATAGCTACATCGGGAATATTTCCATTTTGCTCACGCTTTAACTCTAGCACAATGGTACATGCCAACTGTCCCTCCTATGGACTCCAGTACTCACATTAAGGAGGTACCATTCATAGGGTGTACCATGAACTTTGCAGAACGAACACTATGCCAATCCTTCCTAAGAATTATGGATTTATAATATAAGAGTAATAGGAATTTTCCTAGTCCCCTATTACAGTAGATGAAAAGAGAACAATGAAACTTCGAATGGATTTACACACTTTATACATAAACTACGCACATCCCAAATAAAGACCCAAACAGCTTAACTTAATAAAATATATTAAATTAATATTCCTTAGGGTTGGCATCTGAAAATCTGAATTAATTTTATTTGAAGACTTTTTTTGACACATTTATCATCTGTCTGCCAATTCCAAAGAGAGAAGATTTATGTATATGTTCTTGCTAATCAGAAAATATTAAATGTTAAAAGTCGGTGGGTATTTTCTTTAGGTTGGAGTTTGTTACTACCAGAGAGTTCTCTTAACTGTGACCTATACATGTTTGTAAAGCCACTTGGGCATGAATGCTTATATCCCTTTTGTATATCATATAAATAAGCAGATCATTAAAGCATTACTGATTCCTGTCTAATCCGACTAACCAAACAGATCTTCACTCATATAAAAAATACATATTTCTGCTAGTACCTCTCCTTTTAGTTTTATGAGGCAATGTCATTGGGTTTTTTCTGAAAGCACGCATGACTTTTACTTAAATTGATCATGGGGGTGAGCAAAGTTCAGAATATTACCATGCAATGAACCATCTACACCGATGGAAGATTAGCTTGAAAGACAAGTTAGGGTGTATTAAGTTATGTTAAATTAACTTATGTCAAGTTGATTGCTCAAGCCATCTGAACTGAGTTACCTGACACTAAGCAGCCTGACAATGTGCATGAACTCAGCTGTCAACCAACAGCCAAGTTCACAAACTCAAACCAACTGACCAAACTGACTCTCACAATGACCCGACCACCAACCATAAGAACGTAGAACTGATCTTAAAAAGGTTTGAAATGTCCAACTCTACAGCAACTCAACCTGTTTATGATTATATCACTTTCTGCATGTGTTGGCCTTAGTTGAGTGCTTTTAGGTTAAGTTACTTCTGTAACACCAATGATAACCCAAAGCTTAGAGTATAAGCTTTCCAGGTGTCCTGCAGACCACTTCGCAGAGACGCTCCGGACAGAGTGGAGAGTTTTAAATAAAAATGGAGCAATTATGTCAAACGAATGATGATGACATTACTGTTACACAAACTAATGTCTCCTCAACATATCTGGAAAGCCGTCAATAAAGTTGAAAATATATTTTTAGATGATAGGGAAAAAAGGAAGTCAAATGACTTTATTCACATGCAGTACACTTTCTTCATGTATAGTCAAACATTGTGAGGATGTGACAATGATTTGGTTACTTTAATTAATGGCTTAGAAATAGAACTGAGAAAAGCTAAGATAAAAGAATATATTATTAAACAGAAATGACAAGGTTGTGCAGGGTTTTAATTATTTCAATACATTTTATTTTTAATGAAGATTAAATGACACTAGGATCTTAATTTAAACTAAGTAGCAATAATTCATGTTCAATAGAGCTGTATATTTTAAAGAATAATTCCACTGAAATATTAAACTTTTTTAACTCATTTAAAAGACATTTAGCTTCCATTTGAGCATTTAATGTTATTTCAGGGAAATTATTACCGTCTACTTACTTTGTACTTTTCAGTGTGAAATGTCTGCACCTGCAAGACAAGCAACCGTTTTAAATTACAAAGTTCAGCAGTTTCTAAAGGCCTCTGATACACCCATCGGGGGAACTGTTTTTGCTATTGTCTTCCTGGCACCCCGTATTTTTCCGAAGACATTGTTATAGTATTTGTCTTATTTCCACATTGTAATCATTGTCATTCTTTGACAGGTATACCTCTGTCATTAACCTTATTATATAGCATGCATTGTACCTGAATGGTTTTCCTCCCATTATTTTCTGTTCTTTGTTTTACAGCCACTCCTGTATCTTTTTTTTTTCATCCTGAATCACATATCCCTGATTTATTTAAAAATAGACTACTTGTGGATATAAAATGTAAAGTATATACATTGTACATGTATCTATAAGAATCGTGGAAACAGCGTAGCACTCTAGTGTAAAACATTTGTTCTGTTGGATAAGGTACACGTGTCAAAATGTTTGGTATATAGAGAAAAGCCAAGGTAAATCTTCTTCTGGGTGGTAAAAACATACAGAAGAATAAAATAATTTGGAAATTAATCATAAGTGAAAATAGCCAAGAATGATGCCTATGTCATGCCTGTTATTGTTCAGTTTCTCAGTGCTAAAGGAATGGATGGTGATCAACCACTAAAAAGGAAAGAATCGCTGGTGACATCAACTGCAGATCATTGTTCTTCCTTCTCCATAAATTTGGGCATTCTTGGCTGGCCTCGTATAATGTATATAGTTACCTCAGTGAGAAGTCACACCCATTAAAATATACATCATGTAGGGCCAACATAGATTTTCTATCTGGAAAAAAACCATGCCCTTCATCAAAAATTGTGAAATAGGTGAGTTTAAACCAAATCTTTCATGCCAACTACCGCAGTATTCTCAGTATTCTAAAACCATCTCTGGACACCATTAATGAGGCCCCTGCTTTGGCC
>VKOC01003528.1:0-14277 GCA_009364415.1 Spea multiplicata
GTGTGAACACATTCTGACACTTCTCTATTCACTAAATAGCAAGTTGTAATGAGGTGACGTTTGTATTACTTCACGTAAATTTAAATGTTTGAATGGCGAGACTTGAGAGAAAAGCCTCTTTGGCTCATCTGAATGTGTAACGAATGCAGTGAGATGAAATGCTTTATCTCAACACAGCTATAATGTACCGTTTATTTAACCCCTTCACGACAATTAACGGTCCTGACACGTCGCGCAAAAACATTCAGTTAAAGACAATTGACGTTCGCTTTCTTCGCCCAGACGGTGTTGCTGAATGCCTCATCATTGAAGCATTACAGCAACGCTGAGATTGGCAACAGCCAATGAAAAAGGGACTAACACAAAGTTCGACAAAGACTGATGTTAGAATTAGTGCATGCAAAGAGTTAAAATACCAGCATTTGAAATACCCTGGGTTGTCTAGTCTTCAAAAATATGGTTTGATGGGGTAAATTACATTGGCCGGCATCAAAGATGTTCCGAATAGCACATGGGGTGGAATTACCAGGTTTTGAAATAGCAAAACGCTACTTGTACTTATTGCCCCATAACACGCAGAAAAAAAAACAACATAAAAACATTGGGTATTTCTAAACTCAGGACAAATAGAATCTATTTAGCAGTTTTTTTCATAATTTTTTATAGATGAGAAACATTTTTTCAAGTTAAAATTCTTTTTTTTTTTTTTTTTTTTCCACCGTGTTTTCTACTTCTTCCTTAATAGTAAATAATATGATACAATCAATCAAAATAATGACCTAAATAAAGCCCTTTTTGCCCTGAAAGAACAATCTATAACTTGTGTGGGTTCAGTAAATGGGGAAAGAAGAAAATTACAGCTAAACACGAGCAGCGCAGAAATCTTAAAACAGCCATTGTCACGGAGGGTACAAAAAATAAGATCAGCCATTGTCACGGAGGGGTTAATAAACTTCTGTGTGAAGCCTTGTTGTAACTTCCATTGTTTTAAGAACTCATTGTAAAATATTGTAGCACACACAGGGCTCAATCATTCTGATCATCCAAATATTTTATATTTTAATGCTCCTACTTTTATTAGATATTCTTTCAATTGCTCTTCGATTTTATTTCCAATCTCTTCACTGGGGTTTAAGTTGTTCCCCACTTTTGAAGGGACCACAAAAACCTTTTGGCTTTGGATGGAAGGAAATGGTCATGTATTCGGTTGGGGAATGTAAAGATGATTTGGGATCTGGCCATCCAGTGTGGCTCCTCAACTCATCTCCACCTCAATATGAAGCGCTAGGACCTCAGAAAAATAAAAAAAAGTAAATTTTGCGTTATTGTCTTTGACATCCTCTATGCCAGGGGGGCCCAGCAAGCGGCCCGCATGAGATCTGCAGCTAGGGCAACCGAGATCGCAAGGGCCCTGCTGCTTACCTGCGGGAGGGTCTTTTGTACTGCACAGGGGAAGCTGAACCCTGCAGAGACACGTGAATTTACGTCACATCACATGACTGCTTCCTTTGTGCGGTACAAAAGAATTTGCTTGCGCTGAATGCAAACAACGCAGAGGGAAGCAGCGTCCCATGCGGACGTCTGCGAGCAGCACTGAGGAAGTTGCAGTGCAGGTAAGAGGGTGGGGGGGAGTTTATGAATGAGACTGCATGATTGGGGGAATGAATCTGAATGAATACAGTATATGACTGAGTGTGTGTGATAGCATGATCTGTGGGGGGGGGGGGCATGGCACAGGGTGGCTGTAAGTGATGTGCAGACCCCATACTGCTAGCAGCATCAATACACAAGGGGACAGCTAGCCAGGTTCCAGCATGTACTGGCTGACTTGGTACCGTGTAAACAGCCAAATATAAATGTTTGTTTTCTGTGATCTTTTCCTGGGCTTGAATCTGTTACGTGAATTACATTTTCCCAATGGAAATAGAGGATTCCTGGAATGTGCAGACGAGAGACCCTAACACTAATCAAGCAGTGAGGGTCTCTGGTCTTGGGCATCATTCTTATTTACACGAGTCTGCAATTTATGATTAATAAATATATATATTTTTTTTAAACTTAAATTTTCTTTAGTAAAAGGCACAATAGTCGAGTCAGGCATGTACAAATATTCAGGTAGGAAGTAGGAAATAGACAGCGTTCCACGGCAGTGAAAGGAATTGAAGGAGACATTTCACCCAGTAGCTGAATACAGAATATAAACAGTATTGATGTTGGTAGTCAAAGGAGATAATAAACTTGAATGGGCAAAATCTGTAGTATATCTCGCTACACAATGGTATTATTAATAAATATTAATCTTCACCAAAATCTGTCGATTTTATTTTTTCCCCTTGGGTGTCTGACGACTTAGGTTAGCATTGTGATAAACTTGGTTTTATCTCATTTAATCCCAATAATTCTCCTTTATCTAAAGTCCTGGATGCTACCATTGATTCCCCCGATGTCAGCGGGACTATCCGCCGATAATAGCGGGCACTCCCGGCCGCGTCCCGCAAAGGGAAGTCTCTGGGTAGCCTACAAGCTCCCAGGTACGCTTATGTTTCTCTACACCCCCTTCCCTCTAGATTGTAAGCTTTTGAGCCGGGCTAGTTTTGTCAGACCCTTTGAATGTATGAAGCGCTGTGCAGCTTGTTGGCGCTATATAAATAAAAGATAAATAATATTAATGTATTGCTGTCAAAAAAACAATGGAATATGCAAAAAAAGGCCATTTTTTATAAAAATATATTTTTATCTGATTTCCCCTTTAATAATAACAAACAATTTAATAATAAAAAAAAAACTTTTCTGATGGAATACATTTTGTTGTTTGCAGGTAGCCTCTGTTTATGTGCATTGAATATATTAGGATATTATTAAATATATTTCCTTAACTGAATTTCTTCTTAAATATCGGCATTATTAATGTCGATTTTATGCATGTACTTCGGTTTTAATTTCTATTTTCTTAATATTTATACTGGACACTGGACCACATTAAGAGATCGCCTAAATCCTCGTTGAGCAAGCTCGTGAATTTTGGTGAAAGCGGGCTTCCGTACAGAGGTGTCTGTGAGTACGCGCATGCGCACTTGTTTCCCGGAGCGTATTCCGGTTGCTGCGGCCGAGGGTTGTTGTCTGAGGCTCAGGGAAGATGTCGGGGGTCCCGGCTGTCCAGATCAGTATCGAGTCTACCTGCGAGAAGCAGATACAGGAGGTGGGCCTAGATGGCTCGGAGACGTATGTGCAGCCGCTGTCTATGTCTCAGAACCTGGCTCGTCTGGCACAGCGGATAGACTTCAGCCAGGACTCAGACGAGGAGGAAGGGGGAGATGCCTCGCGGGAGCAAGAGTGGGGGGAACAGGAGGAAGAGGAGGGTAAGTAATGCCGCTAACTAACGGGAGGACTTTTTACCGGGAAACTCATACGCTGCCACTTCACAACTAGCCCTGGCATCCTGGACACTTTGCAGCTGGTGGCGGGGGGGCCTTCCACAGCTGACCGGGGGACCCTCTGACGCTGGCCCTTGAGAGCTGACCGGGGGGACCGCTCTGGCCTTTGAGAGCTGCCCGGGGGGACCTCTGACGCTGGCCTTTGAGAGCTGACCGGGGGGACCCTCTGATGCTGGCCTTTGAGAGCTGACCGGGGACACAGTATTGTATTCTGTTGCTTCATTACCGATCAGTAATCGTATCCTATCCTATCCGATTCACCGGATCCCTTCTACTGCTCACCTCTTCACCCAATGTTCTGGCCCCGGGCTGCTGATCGCTTGCCCCGGGCTGCTGATCGCTTGCCCCGGGCTGCTGATCGCTTGCCCCGGGCTGCTGATCGCTTGCCCCGGGCTGCTGATCGCTTGCCCCGGGCTGCTGATCGCTTGCCCCGGGCTGCTGATCGCTTGCCCCTGTGATACTTCATCTTGTTGCTGACAGGGTTATCTCACCTTTTCACGCCATTATTGACCAAGAGACCTTTTATGAAATGTAACATGGTTTTCTTTCCCCCGTGGAGGATTTATTAATGCCGTCATTTCTCATTAATGGTATTTTGTGATTTTGATTTTGAGGGTTTTTTCCCCCCAATCTTTCTTTTTTTTATAGTAAAATCATCTTTTCTAAATACTAATTTGGGCTTTTTTTTCTTCCAAACGATACAGGATTAGTAAAATTCCAGCCCTCGCTATGGCCTTGGGACTCTGTAAGGAATCATTTGAGAGGCTCCCTTACTGAAATGTGTGTGCTACATGATGTCTTAACCATCGTCAAGGAGAAGCGATACATGCATCTAGATCCCGTTTCACAAGAAGCACCAACGGCCAAGCAGGTACCTTACTTTATCGAGCCTTATTTAAGGTTTGTCTGAAGGCAGGAGAGGACTGGAACCTTCTGGCCAGAAGTAAAGCCACCATGAATCTCGCACATAATCAACCTAATATACACACTAACCTTGCATGAAGCCTGTTTTCATAGCTGCTTGCACATAGTGCTTGGACCACGCAGAGCATGGACCAGGGCGGATCGATAGCGGGCATCAGTTTTTATGTCGTTTGCACAATGGGGTTTATTGACTAAATGGGGGGTTGAAACGGAAATAAACATTATGTTCCAACTTCAGTAAGCTGCTGCAGGAAAGGGCTTGGCTGACCCTGGATAACACATAATTAAAGAAGTAAGATTTCTTCAAGGTCTCCTCACCCATCGAATTGAGCTTTAGACGGCCAGCTCGGCCATCTTGCTGGAGGCGTGAGCAAGCGCTTCCTTTAGTGAATAAACGCCAATGAGTGCTGTTTTTGTGTTTATTTAAGTTTATAATTGTACTTAAACAATACAAGAAAAAAAAATGTAGGGCATCATTCAAAAAGTCTAGAATGCGGTGTACGTATTAACTGCGTTCTGTCTTTCGCTTTTCCAGACTCCACATGGTTTGCTCTTGGTGGCCAAGAAGAAGTCCCTGGCCGGCGCCGCTCAGATCCTCTTGAAAGGGGCAGATAGGCTCTCCAAGTCTGTGGCAGAGAATCAGGAGAACAAGAGACAGAGAGACTTCAACTCCGAGCTGTTACGGCTAAGACAGCACTGGAAGCTGAGGAAGCTCGGAGATAAAATCCTCGGGGATTTAAGTTACCGGAGTGCCGGTGAGTTGCTGGCAAAGTAAATTACCTGTGCCGTGAAATGCTTTCTGTATAATTTGGCGATACTTTTGGACAGATGTGTTACTGATCTGTGTACTGTAAATAATTGCTTTGCTTTTTACTAGTTAATTTCCTATTAAATGTGCCAATAACCCGAATTCAGCAATTTCTCAAATTAAGCTGTTCTTTTAATTCTTATATTTATGTCCCAGGGTCGCTCTTTCCTCATCATGGTACATTTGAAGTTATAAAGAACACAGACATAGACCTGGACAAAAAGATACCCGAGGATTACTGCCCACTTGATGTTCATATCCCGAGTGATTTGGAAGGATCTGCCTACCTGAAGGTATCATATTGTAGACTAAAGCTGTCATATTTATGTATAAAAAGTGATTCTAGTGGCATCATTGCACTATATATAAATAATGTGTGTGTGTGTGTGTAAACACACACACACAGTGGTCAACCATACCATTATGACCACCTGCCTAATATTGTGTAGGTCCCCCATTTGCCACCAAAACAGTCTTGACCCTTTGAGGCATGAACTCCACTAGACCTCCAAAGCTGAGCTCTGGTATCCGGTACCAAGACGTAAGCAGCAGGTCCTTTAAGTCCTGTAACTTGCGAGGTGCGGCCTCCATGGATCAGACTTGTTTCTCCGGCACATCCCACAGATGTTCGATTGGATTGAGATCTGGGGAATTCGTTGTTGTTGTTTTGTGGCAGGGCGCATTATCCTGCCGTGTCCATGAAAGGTGGTAAATGGTCTGCAACAATGCTTAGGTGGGTGGTACGTATCAAAGTATCATCCACGTGAATGGCAGGACCCAAGGTTTCCCAGCAGAACATTGCCCAAAGCATCACACTGCCTCCACCGCCGTGCCTTCTTCCCATCCTGGTGCTGCGTGTTCTCCAGGCAAGCGACGCACCCGGCCATCCACGTGATGTAAAAGAAAACGTGATTCATCTGGCCAGCCGACTTCTTCCATTGCTCTGTAGACCAGTTCTTATGCTCATGTGCCCATTGTAGGTGCTTTCAGCAGTGGACAGGGGTCAACATGGGCACCTTACAGTAGCTTGTCTGTTGGATTTGACCACATGGGCCACCCTTCACCCACCATGTGCATCATTGAGCCTCGGCCGCCCATCACACCGTCGCCGGTTCACCACTTTCCTTCCCTTGGACCACTTCTGATACCGACCACTGCAGACCAGGAACTCCCCACAAGAGCTGCAGTTTTGGAGATGCTCTGACCGAGTCATCTCTCCATCACAATTTGGCCCTCGTCGAAGTCGCTCAGATCCCTACGCTTAGCCGTTTTTCCAGCTTCTAACATGTTAACTTTTGATTTAAGAGCTACTCGAAATGTATACCAGTTTAACCCCTTAATGCAAATTGAGTTCTGTCCATTGGGTTATTTTATGAAGTGTTGTTCCCCTTTATCTTCGTGTTCTATTGGGGTATTCGTCTGATAAAGGTTGTTTTATTTATTTTTTTCTTTTGTATTAACTACACGATTCTCTTCCTTCTCTCATACAAGATTTTGGCAATTCATTTTTTAGTCCTTTTTGAAAAGAAGCATGTGTTTTGTTTTTTCTTGCATGCTAAATTGTGGCCGTGAATGAATGAACGAACATTTGATTGCATAAAACAGAGTGGTACAAAAGCAGATAGCAGTCTGCAAATCTTATACATGACTCTCCAGAATAAGCAAGATTGGTGATTTCCTGGAATATATCAATTTGTTTCCCTTTAGAGCTGTTATCAGAGTGTTATAGGGTTCTGACTGATTACATTATAACTTCTCGCGTACCGGATGTCCTGTTTGTGGTCAGACATCTTAAACGTCTCATATACGGTGTCCGTCTTTTGTAGGTATCGATCCAGAAGCAGTCGCCAGACATCGGTGACCTTGGAACAGTTAATCTTTTCAAACGCCCCCTACCCAAAGCAAAACCAGGTATGCATATCTTTTACCCCAGACGCAGCCCAGAGGCTAACTCTGCTTAACATATTGCAAGCATAAAATGTACTTAATTTAATTTAATAATACTTGGATTGGAGTGACAAAGGGCCATTGGAACACAGGAGTGATGGGAGTGATAAAGGGCCATTGGAACACAGAGTGATGGGAGTGATAAAGGCTATTGGAACACAGGAGTGATGAGTGATAAAGGCCATTGGAACACAGGAGTGATAGGAGTGATAAAGGGCCATTGGGACACAGGAGTGATGGGAGGATAAAGGGCCATTGGGACACAGGAGTGATGGAGTATAAAGGGCTGGGACACAGAGTGATGGGAGGATAAAGGGCCATTGGGACACAGGAGTGATGGAGGATAAGGGCCATTGGGACACAGGAGTGATGGAGTGATAGTACATAGACAGGAGTGATGGAGTGATAAAGGCCATTGGGACACAGAGTGATGGGAGGATAGTACACAAGACAGGAGTGATGGGAGTGATAAAGGCCATTGCATTACACAGAGAGGGAGTGATAGCGCCATTGGGACACAGGAGCATGGAGGATAAAGGTCATTGGGACACAGGAGTGATGGGAGGATAAAGGGCTATTGGGACACAGGAGTGATGGAGTGATAAAGGGCCATTGGGACACAGGAGTGATGGAGGATAAAGGGCCACAATACAGGAGTGAGCGGAGTGATAAAGGGCCATTGGGACAGGAGGATGGGAGGATAAATGGCCACATGGGACAAGGTGGAGATGGGAGTGATAGCGTCATTGGGACACAGGAGGATGGGAGTGATAAATGGCTGGGACACAGGAGTGATGGAGTGATAGCGGCCATTGGGACACAGGAGTGATGGGAGTGATAAAGGGCCATTGGAACACATAGTCATTTCCAATAACCCTGTCGGTGCAGGATTTCTGATCCACTTCATGTTATTTTAATGGACAAAATGTGCTTTTCTTTCCAAGGAAATTTCTACGTGACCCAAAACTTTTGAATGGTAGTTTATATACTCGGCTTTAGTGATCAGCAAAACTGTTCTAGCGTTTGGGAACTGTCCCCAGAGACGTCCAGTTCAGCTGTTAATTGTGAGGCTATAACTAATCTCTGTATCGTTGGATATCTGGACGCCAACTGCAGCTTCATTCAAATGAGTTTTTTTCTTCTTCTTCTTCTTCTTAAAACCGTACTCGTTCCAGGAACCCCGCACTGGCAGACCAGACTGGAGGCTGCGCAGAACGTCCTGCTGTGTAAAGAAATATTTGCTCAGTTGTCTAGAGAAGCTGTTCAGATCAAATCTCAAATCCCTCACATTGTCGTTAAGAACCAAATTATCTCTCAGCCCTTCCCAGGTAAGAGAGATTGCGGTTTATCACCGTATTTATCACCGTATTTACCACCGTGTTGTCGTAAAGCTGGAGGTGCCGTATGCCCTATAATTACCACCGGTGCATTTAATTAAAGGGTCTCTGTCAACATATGTATATGTTTTGCCGGACCAACGCATGGGGAATGTATAGGAGCCCACGTCTGGGTTGCTCGCCGAGGTCCTCACTATGCGGGTGGATCTAGCTCATGCGCCGAGGGTCCTCCGTGTTGGATCTGATACAGCACTGGTTAGAAGTGTAGGGCATGATTTATACGTACTGTACATTCATTTTTAATATACCGTTACATCATGTACGCAACTTTGTCCATTAGTGAGAGGTCACAAGGGCCGCAAATGGAATAATAGGGAGAAAAGGTTTATATGTGCAAGATATACATTTTTTAGACTTTTTCCCTAATGCCTGTCTGTTATGGATGTCGCCTTGTATTTCTTTTCTTATTGATTGACTGTTCTCCAGGTAGCATTATTGAAATATAAGCTATTTTCCCTCGCAGATCTTGCTGGAAAATACAGAAAAACATTAATCTTGTAGCCATCGCTAGTTGCAAAAGAATAGCCGTACCCATCCCCGGGAAATAGTTACCAGTCCTTTGCGAAAGATACTCCCGCCGTAGTGTACTCGACGGCATGCGATTTGATGCACACGTTCATTTTTTACATAGTACGTTCCGGCCATCATGTGCTCTTTAATCCATACGATAGCTCAGAGATCCCGTTACATTTTGTGGGATCTGTTTGAAGCAGCCAATCAGAGGAAATCTCTCAAACTGAAATCAATGGGATTCCTTTCTGCCCATATACGCTTGGAGGGTCTCATTAGACCCCCTAGGCGTTTGCTAAGCCTGCGCTAGGGCTGACTGGTGATAAATATATCACGTGCCAGGAGGTGGGTTCGGCAAAGGGGCGAATACATCTCCTGTACGTGAGATATTTATCAGTCAGCCCTCGCGCAGGCTTGGCAAACGTCAAGGTGGGGTCTAATGAGACCCCTCCATGTGCCCAGATCTCCTGCCGCTGATTGGTTGCTCCAGGCATCATCATTGGACCACGGAGCTTCCTGAGGTTAAAGAATACATGTTTAAGTTCTTTAATATGCATTATTCTTTAAGTTCACACCATGCGCAGCATCATGGTTGTCGGAATGAGCTTCCATTAAAGTTAGTGGAGGTTCATTGCTCGTTGACGGGACAGATGTTTTTATTCCAAGGGTGAGTTATATCCGAATAAAAAGTGAAGGCTTAACTTGGCCGTTTTTATGGAGATATAGTCAAACAAGCTTGTAGTTGAGAAAGACTGTATGTTATGAACGGAATTATCAGTCATTGCGGATTCCTTATTACATTATAGGTGGAGCTGTCCATACGTTGTGCTAAGAACGTTATAATCAGGAGGAATGGTATTTACCATCGTATTGCCCCACTTGTGAAGCCATAGGATGATCTGTATGTGTATTTAGCTCCTGTTGTAAAGGGTCATTGATGTTCTGATTTTTTTATTTATTTATCCCCCCCCAAGTCCTCGGTGAAGCGACGTGAGTCCGCCGTTTAGGCTGTAACAGTCGCACCCCTCCCACCGGCCTCAAATTTAATCCGATGTTGAATGTTTGTAGTCGAATCCTCGTCCATCCGATTGAACCTAGAACTGCAGATCTGTATTTATAGCGTTTTGGGTCCGTTAGGAGATTCCAAAGGTCTCCTTTTATCCCGCGGCATAAAGAGTGGCATTGTTAGTGGGGTGAGGCATTGTGCGGCTGCCCTGGCTTCCTTTGTGACTTTGTGCGGTCAGACATCCATCTTGTTACTGTGTACAGAATGTTCTCTGGCTCTCGATGCTTCCTTCGTTTTGTCTGCCGGCCGCTTTGTATTCCTCGACAGTCTCCCGCAAAGTGTTTGGGTGCGTGACGTATTTACAGAGACGCGTGAGCAGCCGGCATCTGCGGTCTCATTGTAGGTTGTAGCTGAACATGTACATTACACGGGCCGCAAGGTTCTGAAACGATGTACAAGTGTCTGAACGTGTTTGTTCCTCACAGGCATCTTCAGAATCCATTTTTGTCTCTCACAAAGATGGCGCTGTCAACCGAATGCTATTTAATAGAAGTATTTTATAGTGTGTTTACATAATTTCATCTCTGAACGCAGGATTACAACTGTCGATCTCCTTTTGTCACTCCACGAACGACAAGAAATCCCAGAAATCATCTTCTGACAAGACCAGCGCAGAAGACCACCTTTATGTTCTAGAACACAACTTACACCAGCTGATCAGAGAGGTGAGGATCGGAACACAAGAAGAGACTCGCATCGGAGACAACTCTCCCTCACTCCCTGTCCATTTTGTTCTAAACAGAGTGCTAACCGTACAAGAAAACGATAGACGTCTTATCTTGAGTTCAGTGTCTCAAAATGTTTTTTGTCTCCAGTTCCACAAGCAGACCTTGAGCAACATAGTGATGCCCCATCCTGCCAGCGCTCCTTTCGGGCACAAGAGAATGCGCATGGCCGGTCCTCAAGCCTTCGACAAGAACGAGATCAGCGGCACGCAGCAGAACGAGGGCCTGCTGGAAAAAATTATTAAGCAAGCAAAGCACATCTTCCTCAGACGGAGGTTAGTAATCCTTACTAACGCGAATCAGCACGGCTGCGGTTTATTCACTCGCAAAATATCCAGTCTGTATATTGTTACCTTTTTTTTTGTTCAGGGTTATTTAAAGTAAAAGAATGATGTCACACTCGCCATGTTAGAAGGTGGTTGGGCGTAGATAAATGAATGCTGTTCGTAGCGTTTCTAATAAACACGGATGTCCTCTCCGTGACTCACCGGTATGAACTCGCTTTACAGAACCGCACGCACCATTGACAGCCTCGCCAGCAGAATCGAAGATCCACAAATCCAAGCCCACTGGTCGAGCATCAACGATGTGTACGAGTCTAGCGTGAAAGTCTTAATAACATCTCAAGGTTATGAGCAAATCTGCAAGTGAGTGATCATGTTTTTATCTTTGTATTAAATTCTGTTCTGTCTCCTTCCTCCACTTTCTGTTTTGTTTGTTTTGTTATAATGTTTTTGAGTGTTTTCAGTCAATTTGCTTCCCCATTGTTTACTTTATCTCTCAGCGCAGCCACATATGGGGCTCGTAACCTCTTTTAAAATGGGCGTCCGCAGCCATACAGTGTATAGTGCCCTGGGGAGATCGCTTTCTGCACCCGTTAAAAGCCATGACGGTCCTGGCACGTCAGTTGTCGCTAACTGGATGTTAGTGTGTGACGTGCCTGGTCCGCCAATTGTCATCAAGGGGTTAAGCAATTTTTTTTTTTTATCTATAATCACTAATGTTTTTTATGTATTCCTGTGATTTTAAGAGGGCCATACCTGTCCTGAACAAATATGTTTTGTAAGAGTTCATCAAATATTGAAAAGGGTCATGGTAAAAATGACAAAACCAGTTCTTGTTATGGGAACCTCTGGGCCTGAAAGGGTTAGGAATTATTTTAGCACGTATTTTAAGACGTTCCAGGATATTGTTTATATCTAGATTGAAGACGGACATGGATTGTTAATCTCCCAGGCATCCCAGGAAACTCTATGGAGGAATGGCCTTCATTAAAAAAAAAATATATTTTTTCCAGGGTACAAATGTTGCAAAACAGATATATAATAAATATGTGATGCTGTTTATCATGACCCAAAATGAAAAAGATTATTGAATACTGAAAGTTTACTCTTGTGATGCTCAAGATTATGGCAAATGCTTATATTTAGTTGCATGCGCTGTGTCGGTGTCTGTGTAATATTTTACTTTGTCGATTGTAATCCCCATTAATTATAATGTGTGTCATATTATGAGTTGTGTGCTTCTCATTACCCCAGTACAACGTCTTATGTGTCACTTTTTGCTTGACAGATCTATACAGCTACAACTCAATATTGGTGTTGACCAAATCAGGGTGGTTCACCGAGATGGGCGAGTGATCACGTTGTCTCACCAAGAACAAGAGCTCCAGGATTTCCTCCTGTCACAGGTAAATGGCAGCCAACCACAATAATATTTATTCAGAAAGCCCCAATTATGCGCTGTTCTCACCATAGCGACCAATTGCTCTGGTGATAACCAGAATCACGCTTTATATATTTGTTCGCTTTTTAGGAAGACCACCATAATGATTTATCTCATTGTTAATAGACGTGGCTGCACCTTGAGAGTATATTCAATAAATTGAATTCTTTTTGTCAATCTTGCAGTCAGGTTTATTCACTAAAGGGAGTGTTTGCAGGAGAGTTGTAATTTCCACTTCATCACTTCACACATAATTATGAAGCACCAACACTGGCAACTTTCTCGAGCAATGAGAGCTGAGCTGGCCCTGCACAATGCATAATTCAATGTGTCAGGAGACTGAAGAAGTCCCACTTATTAAACAATACATCACACAGCCCACCAACCTCCTCCTGCAGCAGAAGCTCACCAGGACTGGTCCTCAATGTATCTTGATGTCAAGGAGTTTAAACCTCAGCTTTCCTGCAAACTCCTTTTAGTGGATAGACCCCGTTGTGTTTAATAGTATTAATAGTCTATATTCCCAGCTGTACTCAGGCGTTGCCATCATGTTGGGGTCTTACATTTAGTAGTTTGTTGCTTTGAAAGTGAGAGATGCAGTGAGTTGGAGTGAACTAGGAGAAAGTCGTTGGTTATGGCTGCAGTCCCTTATCTGCCATCGATGTCCACTGACGTTCTATGATGGATTTACTGAGTAAAAACCAATATGCGCAGAGCTTTTAATTGGTGTCCGATCCACGGTGAAGAAACCCCTCACACGCCACCAGTCTAAGATTTCAACAGCACCATCTTGAGGAGGGTTTCTTAATGCTCTGTGGAACTTTTTTCCCCCCAGATGTCTCAGCACCAGGTCCTGGCTGTTCAGCAGTTGGCTAAAGTCATGGGTTGGCACGTCCTAAGCTTCAGTAATCACGTTGGCCTTGGCCCAGTTGAGAGCATTGGGAATGCATCGTCAATAACCGTGACGTCTCCAAATGGGGATTACACCGTATCAGGTATGTATTTCATGTGTTATGGGTGGTTCCCCAACCTCCGGTTATTTTTTTTAAAAAAAAATTTTTTTTTGTTTGGCCATTTTTAGTAGAAGCAAAGTGCTTGGTTTAGCCACTCTGGTTCAGAAGGTTACACAAGAAATAAAAAAAAAAATTTTTCCAGTTAAATAACCCCGACACCGATTGATATATCTTAATGAGGATCTTCATCTAATTCCACAGCGCAAAAGTACAAAACTTGTCGGTTTTGTTTGTTTAAAGCGCCTTCATGTAAAGTGTGTCGTAACTCAACAGTTAAGCAGCTATCGTTTTAGCCCCATCTCGTTTCTCTCTGCCCAGTGTAATCGGGAAGGCCGGTGCATTAGTGTGTTAAATGTAAATCATGAAAATGTTAAATGTGCTCTTTTGTAATAGTTTTTTCCCCCTACTAGCTTTCCGGGAAAGCAGCGTGATTTGTGTACTTGGCCAGCTTCTCAAAGCACATTTCATTGTTTTGATAGCGGGTTGTCTCGGGCAGCGGTGGCTCGGAGACACAGAAGGTCTTCAGAGTTCAGCAGAATCTAGGACAATCCTTCTGTGTGATTAAAAAAAAAAAGTATACAGGCAAATAAACCCCACGATCCTGCGGAGCACAATAATTGTGCGGAATACTTTAAACCTCGATTGTCATTCATTCGCCTTATGACACAAGATGTCTGTTTCCTTTTTCTTTTAGTTATTTATATAACTTAATATTTACTCCTTTTTTT
>VKOC01003530.1:0-12357 GCA_009364415.1 Spea multiplicata
TATATGATTTATGTTCTACCAGTCCCAGGTAGATGTTTTTGTGCATGGATCGTGTGCAAATCATGTGTAAATCATGTGTATGAGTCCCTGAGGTGTAGGGCTGCCTTTAATATTGATTGGACCCTGGGCTCTCTTTGCCCCAAACAGCTTCCCTTGCCATCTTTGCCCCAAACAGTCTGTCTCGACTATCATCTTTGCTTCCAAACAGCCTGTCTGTGCCATCTTTGCCTCCAACCAGTCTGCCTGTGCCATCTTTGCCCGAAACAGCTGGCTGTGCCATTGTTACCCCCTACTTATGCATCCATGCTATATAGTCATTTATTCACTTATCCACAGAGACTCATTAACAAATACTCATTCATTCACTCATATTCATTCACAAACTATTACCTTTCCATTATTCGCACATTGTATAACTAACATGACCCTGAAACATTTCTGCCTCCCGTGGTTGGTACAAGAGAGGTTGCTTGCACTGTGCATGGTGCGTGTATTTATATAGATGTACATAGATATTTGTATGTGTGTATATATATCTATATATATATATAAAAATATACATATATATTATGTATATTTGTAACTATTCTTTAGAGAGGCCCTTGTGTTGCCCCAGGGTCCTTCCTGACGTTAATCCATGAGCGTTTAGGCTGGTCTGCATTGTATTTTTCTGATTCTGTTTTGGTAGGTTTTCACATGTAAATAAACTCACAATTTGCAATTTACAAATCATTATGTCTGAGCCTTATTGTCCTAGAGGACAGTAACTAAGATCATTGGAAGTGACATTTATGACCCTCAGCTGCATGTTTTGCCCATGTATATATATATAATATATATGGTCAAACATATATACATTCACACATGCAAAAAACAAATGACATTTTTGTATGCAAGTGGTCTATATGAATGTAAGTATAGTAGCAGAGCGCTAGATCTGAAAATATGTCCCCATGTGGTAGCTTCTGATTAATTGTCTTGTGAATTAATGTGTTAGAGACCATGGACATCAACAGCAGGCAAAGTAGCTGTGCTTTGAACTCTTAATATGGATGCACTCCTATGCAACTTACATACTCAAAGCTTTAATCAGTATATTGAAAAACAGCAGTCCAGGTCTAAGTTGATGCAGTGTGTATGGGATTATTGTTTGGGGTTATTTGGGTCATCAGATCATCCTTTTAATTAGGTTTCAAAAATCAGATGGCAGCTAACACATTGAGGTAGAGGGCCACAAGAACATTAGGTCCTCGCTCTTTTAATCAGGCTGGTCTATTCTTCAGGTCAGTCGATTTATAGATAATAATACCCTAAAATAGGAAATAAATAGTGAGCGTTTAAAGTGTTTCACCAACTTTTTTTTGACCAACTTTCCCCAGATGTGATATTTCTAGGTTATCTACCGCTTCCTTTGATCTTCTCTACAATCAGAACCTCCTTTCCCAAGCAGTTCACTTACTATCTGTCTCTATCATGCTAAGTAATCTAAAGAATGTAAGCTCAAAAGAGCAGAGCCTGGTTTACAAGTATAATTTCAGGTTATTCTCAGTAATATTCTAATATACTTCCTTTATGCTGTAATACTTTGCTGTGCAAAAACCACACTGAGCTGATTCCTTATGGCAATGCTCATCAAGTCCTTAATTGCAGGGCCGGCCCAAGACATTGTGCTGCCTGGGGCGAAGTGTGAAATGCCACGAGCCAGCCCCCCCTGTGCGTGAGCGCTGATGTGATGCCTGACGTCACCACGCTTTCCGGAAAACTCTTGCTGCCACGTGAGAGCTGACCTCCAATCATGGAGGAGAAGACGCTCTGCGCAGCGTGCATTAGGTCCGCAGACCGCAGACAAGCTAATAATATCTTCCTGCTGGCTGCGGCGTCCAAAAGTCAAAAGTGCCGCCTGGGGTAATTGCCCCACTCTGCTCCATAGTAGGGTCGACCCTGCTTAATCGTATAGACTTTCATAACTCAGAGATTGCCCACGGGTGATTAACAATGAGCCATTCTGAGTTTACCACAAGGTAGTATGATGAGGAATCAAAGTGTTTGTCTAGTAGACTGGGCTAAGATAACAGATCTGATGTGCATTCATAGATATGCAGTCTAAAACCATTACATTATTTCAAAACTAATGTTGGTTAGAAAATAAGAAAATACTACATTTTTTGTAATAAAAAATGTTGTGAGGGTCTGTCACATTTCGTTGTTTCAAAGGGTACTGGCAGCACTACATGAATGCGGCAAACAATTTAGTTTGCCAGGACCAACTAGCTAAGAAATATCCTAATATTTTGTTTTCAAAAAAGATTACAGCATGAGTGATGTTTCCTGCTAAATCATGGCTCAGCTACACTTGTCCTTGTGACAACCTTTCTTTGATGTCGGGTGTTGCACAGATAAATCATTAAGCACAATTAGCTTTGTTCAAGGAAACAGACTAGTAATGCAACTTCAGAGGGAAAGGAAGGGTTAATAAATAAGAACATTTTGAAACCATTGGTCTGTGAAGACGTTGCACGGATACAGTTTAATTTAATGTTCAATTCTTTATTGCGTCTTTTAATACAATGTTTGTCATTGCTTAAAACATATAAAAATCAATAATAAGATGAATATAGAATGTAGAAAGCTTGAGGCTGATGGAAAAAGATAAGACATGCTCTGAAAAGGCAGCCGGTCACACGGCTTCCTAGAACTGAGCAGTTTTCACTAAATCCACTATGTCTTTGTGATTTCAGGTTGCCAACAGAGCTCAGGCCCAGTAAATCCTTTCCCGGTGCCAATGCCAGGCGCAGTGGGTCTTGGGGGGCAAGGAGGAGAGCTGCTTCCACACTTCCTCCTGGAACCAGAAGATGTCTTCATTGTAAAGAACAAGCCAGTGACCTTGAGCTGTAAAGCCACGCCGGCCACGCAGATCTACTTTAAGTGCAATGGAGAGTGGGTACATCAAACTGACCATGTGATCCAACACAGCGCTGACCATAGCACGGGTATGAACTTGGCTACCTTTTTAACCTTTCTATTATTTTCAGTAATTAGGCCGGGTTGTGGCCAAAAAAGCCTGATCAAAATCTTAATGGCTTTAAATGTACATCCCTTTTCCAACCCCCCCCCCTTTGTCATTCAGCAAGCATTCATTAATTCTATTATACAGCCCTTGGCATGACTGTCCCAACACCAGCATGTTTTCGAAAGACCTAACAATGTAGGTCAGACAGTTTCCAACATGTCATTTTTCCATGGTAACTAACCCAAGGTTGTCAACACTGATGGTCACACTGTGGCCTTTTCTTGTTATAAACTCAAAGAAGAATTGTCATTGTTTGGTCGAGAGTAACTAGTGGGCTGGGAGTTGGCATAGTGTAATTAATACGATATATATATATCAATTCATCAATGGAATACAAAAATAAAAAGACGCATGTCCGCCTATTATAGCGTTCCGCAGCCTAGGGCAACACAAGAAAATATATTTAATACTCTTCATAGTACAGTCCCTTAACAGGGCATTGATCGATTTTTTCTTTTAATGATTTAGCAATTTAATAATTGTGCATTATACAGTTAAATACACATACCGGTAATTAACCCGAGTAACGGTGCTCATAGAATAACACGAGCAAAATAACCATGGTGGAAATCCACATTATGTTTAAATAAGACTAAATTCCCCCAAAAAGGTGCGAGCTATTGTTTGTTGTAATATGAAGGGAACAGCTCTCTTTTTTTAAAATGACAGAGGTTCAGGATAACAAAGGAGAGAGGTCGGCTCTCCATATGTCATTAGGGTCCCAACTCCCTTTATACAGGGCGAAGTAGTCAGCCATCTTGTGGTTGGGAAGGGGTTATAGTCTTCCTTTCTTCTCTTTACATCCGCAGAATACTTTATTCCATATAAAACAAACGCAGGTCACGGGTCTTCTCTGCCTGCTTAATGTCACCTGCTGCAGAGCAGAATAAAACAGATTTGATTAGCCAAAGGCCTTTCTATTTCTCTCTTCTCTGACAATCCACTTAAGAGACAATATTCTTGTGAGCAATAGTTTTATTCTGTTTCTTAAAATAATCCATTTTTCCCTCTCTAAAACAATGCGTCTTTCCGTCTCCCATTGTCTCTGTATTCCCCTAAGCTGCCCCCTCCCCCCCTTAGTTCCTCTTACAATAGGGATGGCAAGACAGAGGTGCATGGTTCAGAATTTGACAAGTGACAGTCACTGGGAGACCTGCCACCGGGCTCTGCATTTCATTTTTTATCATATTTCACAATACAAACTGGCAGCGTGAAAAAAAGGGAGGGAGGGAGGATGGGGGAAGGGTACATGCTGCAAGTAACAGGTTTTTATTATTCTCTTCACTTAATTAATTAGACCCCAATTAAGTACATTTCGTATCCACAGTAGCTGAATTGTTCATCTATAATGAGTTTGGAACAAAATTCGCAGAAATTGGATGGTACTGGGCACGGACCAGTTACTCCCTCCCATTCCTTTCTTCGTGTTACAACAGCCTCTGTTTAATACACTGTGAGATGAGTTTCCTTTAGCTGGAGAGTATGGGCGTTATGTATAAACAGTGATTTAATCAAAAGATTTCAAAAGTGTTCTTATTGCCATAGCAACCAGTGGACCTGACCTGCTGATTGAACAATTTTCATTGGCTCCTATAGTGGTAAGGCCACTTTTCAATTTTGGCACAGCAAGCGCTTTTTTTATATGTAGCCTCCTAGATAGGGGCCTAAAGAAGGTGTTTCTTGGTTACAGTGTGGAAAAAATCAAATCTCATTAGGCAAAATACAGACAGCCTCTGCGTGCTGTATAATAAAGCTAGCCTCCAGCCTGGACTGGCTATTGGGCAAACTTGGCAAATGCCCTGTTGGCTGGTACCCCATGGTGCCTCCAACATACCTCCACTTCTTGTGTGGCACATTCTGTCCTTTGCGTCCGCCAGCTGGATTCACACAGCTACTTACTGTGTACCATTTTTAAAGACAGTGACCTCAAAGTGCCAGGTTGGACTTTAATCTGCTGATATCATTGGCTTTTCCTGCTCCTTGACAGTCATATGCCTGGACAGGTAACATCAGCCTCCTTCTAGAATTTTTGTCTTCATTTACTGTCCTAGGCTTCTTCTTGAGTTTTAGTGTCTATCTCTTAGTTTACTTTCTTCCTTCTACCAGGCAGTCTCTTTTCTGCCTAGCAGTCAATGTTTTATTTTCTTGGTTGGCAGCTTCTGTCTTCTACATCCATCTTGATTATTTATTCAATTATTTTTATTTATTCAATGCTTTCTGTCTCCTCTTCTCTCTTTCAGACAATCACACTAACTTACTGAATCTGTGTCTACTCTTTCTGTCTGCCAGTGTCTGTCTTCTTGTGCCTGTCAGTGTCAAACTTCATCTGTCTAGCACTGTCTATCTTCTGACATTGAGTCTGTGTCTCCTTTTGTCTTCTAGTCTTTGTCTCCTTCAGTGGGGCAATGTCTCTCTTCTTCAGTATTTCAGTCCCAGTCGCATCCTGTCTGGCAGTCTCCTTCGCCTGCCTCTGTCTCGATGTTGCCGTCCTTTCCCGTTTTTGTCTCCTCCTGCAGAATCAGAGACATTTTTGGGAGGAGTTTTCACATTTTTTTATTTTACTCTCATTTTAGTTTACTTTTTTAATGTTTTTATATCATTTTAGAATGTGACTTCATGTGATATAATATCAATTTTTTTTGTTTACACAATTAATATTGGCAGTGTCTACACAAATCCTCCAGAAGAGATTGCACACAACACAGGTCTACCCTGTATTTCAAGAGTAACTTATTCCTCACAGATCACCAGATCAAAGGCTTGGTCAGGTTTTAGGGACAACAGTGACCATAGTACTGATTTTTTACAAGATGTACATTCTATGTCTATAAACATTCTATGTTCTTTAAAACGGATCTTGATTGAAGTACTAGTTCCATGTAACAAGTAAATTGGATATGTATCTGTGCTTTAAAAAGAATGAGGTCCTTTGCTCGATTTCACTAATTCTTTGATGGCGGATTGAATTGAAAACAATCCAGTAACTGAAGATATATTCCCCAGGCATCATAGGTTTTTGGTGAAGAATGATGTATTTAGGAATGTCTTTTATTATAAGCTTTTACGTTATCTTTCAGCAGACAACATACCAAAGACTTATAAATCCTCTCCAGTTCCACACCTGCAGTGTAATCATCATTAATCCCTTATACCCATTACAAAACTAAACATCTACATGAAAATATGTCTGGAACACCCTAAAGATACAGACACCACGATGACTAACAGGTAGTACAAAGCCCCTTAAATCTAGTAGCATAGGAAATATAATCGTATCAGTTAAATAGTGGTAAAAAGTAAAACGAAATGTGTTGAGCAGATTAGCATGAATAACAACTGAGCCAAATACAATAAAAAAGTGGAAAGAAGTAAACATACCCTTGCCTAGTGGGCCAGCGACCGATAGGGCTGGCGGCTGGATCCGTGCAGCAGCTCGCTCCGAGTGTCTAAAAATGGAATGTGGCCACGTGTAAGTCATTTGGCGGCCGCTGGCCTTAAAGTGCTAGGGTCACTTAATCAATGTTTGGAATATTAGAACATAATATTTGACAAGTAAATGGGAAATATTTGTACTCCTTTATTAACTTCCAAGGTGCTGTCTTTAATAACAATTTAAAAAGGACAACATTGCAGATGTAAAAATGTAAAATGCTGATTTTTAAGACAACAGTGTAACATCGTAACATCATGCGTATCTTCTAGCTCTGCATATGAACACAAAATGATATCTGTTTATATGCACATTAGTCATTTGTGTGTTAAGTTAGTTACAAGAAACATGATACCAGCAGGAGTAGAGAATCACAGCAGGCATCGTGTGCCTCATGCCTAGCTCCTGTCTAAAAACCGCACTTTCAGTACTATTAATGTATGCAATTGGGATATATTATTAATAATAAATATAAATTAAGCAAAATGTGTAAACATTATCCTCCCTACAGACTGCACCTTATTAGTGCATAATAAATGAACGCGAGAGGGGGTTAATGTGTCAGTACACATGGCAAATGTCTATTGTAGTTTTTAATGGTGTGATTTAAGATATCGTATTATTTTAACCCCTTGCATGCCTTGTTTTGCTATTAAAGAACAACGTTTCAACTCCAGCCGTTGACTGCAATGCCTATTGATGCAGTTCTACTGATTTATTTCTGACCCCAAACAAATCTTATTATTAAATATTATTATAATATATTACATTTATTGTTTGATTTAGTCTTGGCTGACTTGGAATGATTCCATTCCAAACAGACATTGGCAGTGGGTGATCTCAGCATTTACAGGGTTAAAATGTTAAAGGCTTATATGCTATTATTATGGAATGACCATTTTATGGCAAATTTCATTTGTTGAAGCTTCTTTAAACTTACATCTTGTGACCATCGACTCCCTGTTATCCAAGACCATGACATTTAATGATTGCCTGTATCCCTGAACTGAACTCTCTCAACGACCTGAAACAAAAACTACAATAGGGTTATAAAAAAAACATCTGACCTTAAAGGACTGGTTACACTTATTGGGTAAGCGCATTCATTTAAAAGGACTCCGGTAGTTTTCATTGCGGTGTCCCTAGCGCACTTGTTTTCTCAATTCCTAACAAACTCATTTTTGTGGACATGACAATCTCATTTATTAGCCGTGATCAGTGTCATATTTTGTATGGCACCAGAGACACACAAAACATAATAATTGCTTTTATTTATTTCTTTTGGAATATATAATAGATGACAGACTGCAATATTTCCTTCTCCTTGCCATGGACGCATTTTATTTGGAAAGCGGAAGCAGAGGACACGGTTATTTCTGTGAAGACTAAACAGATATATGCTCCCAAGCTTTTAATACATTTGTATATAGATGAACTTAACAACAACAGCAACAAGAATCATAAAACAATTTGTTTTCATTTGAAGAAAAAAAACATCAACTCTAATTTTGACACCGACTGATTAATTTTTAAATGGCAGAAGGTGGCATGAGGTCACAGCATGTCATTAAGCCATTGGGCATACCTGAAGAAGGTTTTTCACATGAAGGACAAGTTAAAACTGAGCCAGACTTATTTAACATCATTACATTTACTCTGTCATCTGATATCCGCCATGGTAGGCTGCCCTGTGAAAAGGAGTTTTTCCCTGTCATTAGTAAGTCATTTATGTTATACCATTACACTTCTATATAAGCATTCATGGTATTAAAACCTAGTAATCAAAGCCCCCTTCTGCCCCTAGCATAAATATATAAAAATAATTGAAATAGAAAACGAGTCCCATGGAGCCTGGTATTAACCAAGATGGACCAACAGGTGCCCACACCCCTCCACTAACCTGTGTGTCAGCAATGATCTTAGGACATACATCTCTCTTTTATTTTATATGCTGTATTTCGTTCTTATGTGTATTCCTATTATCACAAAGATAATCTTGAACTGCAAGAAAAAGTCTCGGCGCACAGATTTTCTGCATGATGTTACTTTTTATTTATTTGGTGAATTTCACCGCGTGTGATTTCTTAAATGGCTCTGTTTGCATAAAGTCATTAAATTTGCACCTTTATACATAAGAATTTTTTCGCTTCTGTAGATTTATCCTAAATATCTCTCTTTCTCCATACCGTCCTCTACATAAAGCCTCCGGCAGTACAGCAATAGATGGGATGATTATGCAGTGCTGTCATCATCAAAGAGATGCTGATGACTTGTGATTGTATTTAACTTTCTATACTCTATCCTCCTAGTTCTAACACCCATTTTTCAGGGACCATTGCTCCAAAGAATACTTCACCGATGCCATTCTTTCACTGAATAAATGTTGCTTCACTTAGAACGCTGTTCATTTACATTACTGGTGCTTGGCATCATTGGCAGTGTACTGCGCATGCGCACGTGTGTGTTCAAAGTACAGTCATGCGTCTATGAAACAGATGGTTTAACATAGCCTTTTGTACCATCATCATCATTATTATTGTGTGCTTTCACAGATTGTTCACACCGGGGGCCAGTTGCTTTGCCCCCCCCCCCTTATGATTTAATTCTTAGAACCCAAGGTATGCTGACCTGTTGGGTCATGGCACACTCATTCCTCAAATATCAGGAAAATGGATTTAGTTCGATTCCAATCTCTTAATGCAACACATTTCCTATTTATGTGTGTTCTATGGGTTATTTTTCTGATTGACTTCATGGTAATGTTCTAAATAGACAAAAGTGATCTAGATGAAATTGTCTCCGATTTATGGCCACAGAAAAGAGTACAAAATCCCTGAGCCATCATAAACGACGGAATTCTGCGGAATGATAGGAACCCGATTCTTTAGATTTTAAATGTTTAAGTTTGCAGTGATGATACAGATGAATGTTTCAAGCTCTTCAAGTCCATTATCAAATTATGTTACAGGGAAAGAAATGTCCCGTTAACAATTTTGTCTGGTTCATTACAATACTAGAGTTTGCTCACTGATTTGTAAGTCTAATACCCAATTGTCTGTGTATATCTGTGAAGTCCACGAAAGTGGGCACTGAGCTGGTGAAAATTTCACATGGGTGGCATAAGCTGGGTCAGTTTAGGACAGCAGTGATAATGCCTCATTCTAGAAGTGGATTATAGTAAAAACCAGTACAGACATAAAGCCTGGGCCCCCATGGACCTTTCTTTAGCCAGCCCCATGTCCATTCCATTGCACACTCTCTATGTTCCACCTTTCATCCGCCTTATGATCCTACAGCTAAGTAGGGGAGCCCAGCCTCCCTGTTCTCTAAGGTGAGTGAGCAAGGAGGCTTGGCCCTTACCAGTAGGCAACATAGCAGTTGTGGTTCTATGAGATGGCTTTTCTGACATAGACTCTATGGGGAACATCCAAGGATAGGCAACTTTGGGTGCCCATCTGAAGAGTGCGGCTCCAGCTCTTCAGTAGGTGTTGAGAACTGTCACACAAGCAGTGCATTTCAACAGCCCAACACCCACCGATACATGACATTGCTTGGTGTATCACATGCAAAACATGACTATAGTAAACTTTTGTCTAACTACTGTTCCCATTCTCCTCTGTCAGCAGTGGAAAAAAGGACATTCCCACCTTGGCACCACTCTGAGCAATTACCTTATGGGATTCCACCTCCGGCAAACATCTCCATCATTTGCTGGTCCTGATTATGGAAAGGCCCTAAGCCTAGGTCCACCTGTTACAGTTTGTCGCCACCACATGCACATCTTTACTTCACTAACCACCCACAGCTAGTTGTAGCTGAATATGGCTTTCCTTCCTTTGCATCATTAACCTCTTCTCTGCTAGTTGTATCTGAATATCTGAAGTGCTGCCCCATTACCTACATCCTAAATTGCAATTTGAATATACAGTTTTTAACCCTGGAGATTTCACGTCTTTGCCTGTCTGTTCTGATCTGTGGAGCATTGCTTCATTAACTCTTTACTCACTGGAGACCTACATTTATTTCCCCTACAGTTATAAAATTATATTATTTATCCCAGACATTTTTATTCTACTCACAGTATGTCGCTATTTAATATTATCGTGTTACAAACAATTATTATTGTTACAATTGTTAAATGTATCCCCTTTTTGTATGTGATACACACAAAAACTATCTGTCCGTTTTAATTAACTCTCTCTGTGCAACTGATCAACAGTAATTGGTTCATTAACCCACCAATTCAAACTGTTAGCAAGACATCATTTTAATAGCTACATCAGAGATAAATTCTCAGGACCATTACTTCATCAACGCCATCACTGCTTGCAATCGACTTCACAAAGTGCGGGGAGAACCGAATCATTAACTGTGTCACTGCTGGAGGCTTTTAATAACCCCATCTATCCCCAAATGTTTGAGACAGTGGATTATCCCCTCAATGTTAGGAGGCTACATAAAGCAATAATTTTGTAGTAAAAGGAAATAACCCACAATCCCTATTGATACCCATACGCTAAACAGGCATACAAATTTTAATCAAGCCATAGATTGACAGGCTATGTTTCTACGCCAAGGGGAAGCCATTTTACCGGGCAGTCTGAACTTGCTATAGGTTTTTATTCTGAAAATACTAAAGCATTCATAAAGTAAACACAGTAAATATATATTATTGATTAAATAAAGATTCAATCCATTATCTTCGAGGTTACATGTAGCCTTTTTTTGTTAGATGCAATAAAAAGAATCTGCTACCATTTTTTCCAGTTTCTTAGCAGAATGCATGGTTCCTGAGGTTACAGCCGGAGGAAATATATTGGAAACAGAAAGTAATTTATAAAAAGACCTGTACTCTGAACAAGCATGGCTTGTGCACTGGGTCTTCTGTTGATAACTAAATTGATGATATCATCCAGAGACCTTCTGCTAACCACAACGGTGCAATCATAAGTTTAAGGGAATTGTCAGCCCTATTTATGTTCATGGAAAAAAAAATATTGGAAGTATTGTGTATTATTTGAAGGATGCAGATCCCCCGGTTCAACTTCTCATCTCAATGAATGCACACAATAGGATCAACATGATGTATTATTTTTTTTTATATCTTATTATCTGGTGCCAGGCGTACTATTTTAATTAGTGTAAAGGTAGGCACGCTTGACTGTTTCACCTGTTTTCTTATGCAAGCTTATAATAATTAGTATAATATATACAGTAATTAAGGCAATATGACAAATAAGAGACTCTTTTAGCAGTTTTTAACAAGCTTGATAAGTAAATATGGCCATATGGCGACTCATGTTTTTCTGAAAATGCAGAGGAGTACGTTTATTACACATTTTAGAAATACATTTGTGAGGAACTGATAGGGAGTACAGAATTTTTAAAAATGCATGATGCTTTTTGATTGTTAGATGACACAGTGAATCGAAGTACATTATCCTTAATAGAAATAAGTGTGTTCCACATTAGCACAAGATCTACAATCTAATCAGTGCTTTGGCTAGGAACAGGAACTTACTGATAGATGAAGCGCGTTGATACATACGCTTCGGTAAGAAACAAGATCAACGTATCCATCGAGTTTAAACATTTGTAACCTGTATTGGTTGATAGGAACTCTAGGACTGGATGTAACTAAGAAGTTACCAGCTAAATCTATGTGAACATTTAGGTGCCTAAAACAAACCAGAGGAGAAGAAGAAGGAGTGTTGCTACACATGTATCCCAACTAGAAGAAAGATTGTCTGCACATATTACAAAATGATCCCATCCTCCTACACACATAAAAAGTTTATGTATAAAAATACATTTTGTGAGGTTACTTGTAATTTTCAGTTTTCTAATGATGATGCAA